>CAICTM010000788.1:0-48621 GCA_903772945.1 Seminavis robusta
AAAGAAGAGAGAAGAACCAGACACTGAGAGAATAGACTACACTACACGCTCAGAGGACATGACCGCTACTGCGTACGTACGAGAGCCTATGCGACGAGATCTAGCACAACGGGACATTCCCGCCACTGGAGAATGCCTATAGCACAAGAAGAGCAGTCAACACTGTCACGACCACTGAGGTGTACGAGACACTGTCATCATGGGACGTAGCTCTTGCGTGACCGATGTTGGGAATCTACTCGATGCCGTTGCTCGCACCGTTCAGAGTCTCATGATGACAGATGATTCAACGCCATATGTTGGAAGACGCTGCTAAGGTCCACATAGGTCCCAGTACATGAACGACAGAGGTAAGGAGGAAACCCACAATTGTAAAGAGCGGAATCTAGGTTCCAATGAGACGCGTGTGAGATAGTCACAGGCTCAAGATCACATTTGCCCCGCCACTCCTGATGGTAAGGAGCGAAGCCATTGCCGTGGAGCGCAGCCGGAATATTGCCAAATCCTTATGGGAGGGGTACCCCTCCCCTTCCTATGGTGCGCAAGCAGCATCAAGTTTGGGACCAAAGGTAGGGTACCCTCCACGATCACCGACGTCTAAACTCACAACGTTCGACAGTAGGGACTGTTCAGATCTATAAATCGCCATTGTGTGTATTTAGGCCCGGATTGGAATAGAATTTATTTGACCAACCAGGAGACTTTCGCGAATCAGTGCGAGCACTCGGCGAGAGAAGAAGGCGAGAACGGAGGCCTCCAAGTTTCCAGACTTCGCTCTTGAAACCAAGTTATCCTGGAGCAAGAATGTCCTGGAGGAGCGTGCTTGCCCAAACCAAATCATGCTGGGTGCCGCTGACCCAGACTTTTGCGTTTTGATTGCCTTGGCTATTTTGATCGAGACTCGTCTTGAGAGGGGAAACGGTGATCCCAAGTTCTGTTTGGCCATCTACGGTGTCCGACGATGAAGAAGCGTCTCCAATGCCTCCGCGCGCTGCGAAGACCGGAAACGACAAAGAGCCGATGAGGACGACGACAGACAGAGCTGCGAGATCAACGCTGGCTACGCAAACGGGCCTTTGAAGAAGGCTTGGAAGGACCCAGAGTTCGTTGGAGCTTGCGGCTCAAGTCCAGGGTAGCCTTGGTACCCACAGTGTGCGCAAGTTGCCTCCCACCTACGCTGCTGAGTGTGGGATTACCCAGTCCGAGAATGAAACTCGGGGTCGCTGGAAGGGAGAGAAGAATGGACACATCGTTCATGTGTACATCAACCTGGAGCAGCTTCCCACAGACGCCAAGGTTGCTGGAACGCTCGCTGTTGGTGGTCCCGTCAAGTACAGCATCAAGGCTGACAGCGGTGTTGACCATGGGTTCATCGGTGAGCATGTCTGTCCGAAGATCTGCGACTTCTTCGCTGACGACTCAAGCAACAACATCGCCATGGTGCTTGGTCCAGCCTTGCTTTGGGCTGCGATGGAACCTGCCTGGCTTGGAGCATATGATGACGGCTGAGATTCGCAACCGCATCCAGACGGAGTATACTCAGCTTCGAACCACTTTGGATGAGGATCCTGGGGCCGACTACTACCCAGTGGCCAAGATCCCTCTCACAATCTACAAAGTAGCCAATGCATTGCACATTACTGAGTTGGCTTCCACCGCCCAGGTCGAAGCTGGTGCCGAGCCCTTGGTTGGAGGTGCTCTTGGTGGTGTCAACATGGAACAGCTCAACCAATTGCTTGCTCTCTAACATAGGACAGCAGGCAATCGAGGAGGCCCAGCAGATCTTGGCACAGAACATCAGCTCGTTGAGGGCTATGTCTCGACCAACAATGCCATTGTCAACAAGAATATTGGGAGGATCAACCACTTCCAGTTGATCGCGAGGGGTGGTGGTGCTCCAAGGCTTCCGCTTCCTGGTGCGCCCAGTGGAGCTGGCATTGGTGGTGGTGCTGCGGGAGCTGGCGTTGGTGGTGGTACTGCGGGAGCTGGCGGCGGTGGTGCTGCTGCGGCGGGCAGAGGACTTCCCCCACCACCACCGAGTCCTGGGCGTTTGGCCCGTACTCCTGCCGCAAGGGCCCCTACACCCGCTACCCTCCCAGCCCAGCTTTCGAAGAAGCCTTTCAACCTCTACGAGCTGTGGGACGAGTGGATCAAGGGCCTGAACGGGAACAAGGCCGCATGTGAGTTTACTGCTCGTGAGCGCGGCCGCGTCAAGGACAAGTTCTGCCGCCGCAAGCATGTGTAGGACTGTGTGATTCGGTTGATGGCGAAGGGCTTCGATTGGAGGGCAGCGGTCGACCGCATCTATGCCACCTACGGGTGGCTTACGGTCACCCAGATCATCAACAAGTTCAAGCAAGACAAGAAGAATCAGCCCACCGGCATCCACCCACGCTTGCGTTGAACTGCCTTGGTGGTACCCAGCCTACAGCGCGATCCTGCTGTAGGCATAGCAAAAACAAATTTTATATGTTTCATTTTAGTTTTAAGAATTTTGTGTGGTTACTGTTTTTCTTGTTGTGTTTTGTGTTGAGCAGCAACACGCCTGGGGAACCCTCCGTCCGAGTTTCCAGGCCCCGCAGCGTGGAAACTTGAACCCTGATGGGTTCTCGCAACTATGACCCTAATCATGGTTGCCGAGAGGACCATCTCACAATTTGCAAAATTAATTCCCGCGATCCTCACCTACAACTCAAGTACATCTCTACATCTCGCAGGTCATCACCTGTGTTCCGGAAATGGATACCCCACATGATGATGCACCGCATCAGCTCCTCAATGCCTCTCGAACAAGATTACCCTTAAGGCAACGACGCCCGTCCAAGACCACATTTGGCAAGATCGACAGCGGCAGCCATGAATCACTAAAGCCAACGACCTAGCCAAGATCAGCCATTGAACAGCCGATCGCAAGAAGGTTGTCTCTCTCTCAGCTCACAATTCTTCATTCAGCCGACGCTGAAGGCAAGAACCTAGATTAGATTAATCTCTTGCGCCGGCATCAGGTTTCGTATCTTTTCGACCCTCACCATGGCCAGCTCTAATTTCTCGGATCTCGTCTCTTGTGCAGCGGCATGGGAGGTACATGCTCCTAACTACACTGATATCCTCACTTCTGTGGGCGGCGCCTCGAATGCGAATCGTGATGTTGCCTCTCGCGCTATGAGCCAATTTTGCCTTCGTTCACCTGCCACCTTTGGCTTCGTCCTCCAGAATGACGAAACGAATATCTACATTGGACATTCACTCTACGCTTACCCCGTGAATCCTAGCCAGGTCTCTCCTTACGACAATCTCTACGCTATCGTGGTGGGAAATGACCTTCGAAGCGCTATCACGGTAGTCCTTCCTATGTCAGCGTTCGAGCGCACGGCTGACGTAACCTGCCACAACATGACAGTTATTGACGGAGGAACGATGTTCACCGCCGTGCCGGCTCCTGTACTACACAGTGGCCCCCACGGCGGCGGTGTCGCGGACACTGATGTTTTCCGGGTCCGTCGCGTGATGCCTCTTCCGTCCTATCTCTCTGAAGCCGTCCTTGTGGCCCGTCCCGAAGGACAGTACAGTCTTCCCCAGTTCCGTGCGGAAGTCCTTACCCCTGAGATGGCACAAAGTTGCGCAAGGATCCCACCGACCCCTTCCTCCTGGAAATTGCTCTGGATGGACTACAATACCACTTTGAAGATCGATTCCTCCACCCATGGCATTACCCAGACAGGTATAGGGACCTCGTTGACACTCAAAATCTCATTGGTTGGGACAACTTCCTGAGAGGACGTTTGTCCACGCACTGGGCTAAGCATCAAGATGCATATCTGCATCGGGTCGGCTCCCAGGAGACAACCAAAACAGGACAGCTCTGGGTCACCAACCTAGCCTCACTGCTCATCAAGCAGTGGTGGAACCTGTGGGAGGATCGAAATGCTGCCAGGCATGGCAAAGACAAGGAAGACCAGTGGAAGAAGAAGCACGAACAGCTTCAGCGGGAGGTGGAACTCATTTACGAGAAAGCGGATCTGATCCCAGCGGAGCTGGTGGATTTTATCTTCAAGCGACCGCTTGACGAGCAAATGGCAAAGGGCCCAGGCGACATCACAGCGTGGCTTGCCAATTGGCTGCCCGTCGTTGACAAGGCACTCAGGGACGAGCATGCACGCACAGCGCAGAACAATGACACAGGGTGACTACGCACAGAGGGGTCTCACCGTATAAATAGATGGCAATCCAGCCAAGGGTAGCTAGTTAGTCGTACAGCACCCTCCGGAGTTTTGTTAAATTTCTCCGGTGGGGGGCTTACACTAGGCCCATCCTAAGTGGGCGCCCTCGTGCGCCTGAGGTATATGGGTTCGTCATGGCACCGTTCAGCGGATCGTCTGACGAGGTGTAGCCTTTAAAATAAAATCTCGTTATTTCGTTTCCTTGCTGATTCAGTGCACGACAGATAAGTACCGTATAAATCGAATACTGTACGGAGGTTTTGATTAGCTTAGCGGCTTCCGTGGATTTCTTTTGCAACGTTCCGCGACGGAAGCTCGTGACACTCGAAAACTGCACGGACGTTCTGATTGGTTGAGCTGCTTTCGTGGTTCTCGTTCAACGTTCCTTGTAAATCGCTGAAAGATTGTGAAGCCATAAGCACGAACTGAAAAGAGATATCGTACTGTTGCGCTTGATAAGTATCAGAAATCCTCGGGATGTAAAAGGCTTGCTCGATGGCCAAGATAGGTGCAAAATCAATAAGTCTCTTGTTCGCTCGGAGACTCCAGCTGTTCGCTCAAAGGATCAGTGACTTCTTTTAAGCGAATTGTGTGATTTTGCGAACTTTGTGGCTTCGTGCTAGCAGCTAGCTCCATGTGGTTGTTGCCGTCGTCAATGACGAGGAAGGGATCTAGGTTCCGTTGGGGCGACGATGGGCTGCCTGTTGGGGTTGTAGACTGGTAGATGGCCAAGTCAATGGTTCCTGTCACTGTGGTGGCGACTGGAACTATCAAAATCGATCAGAAGGTTGTTGACTTAGGACTTCAAAATGGGCCTTGAAACCACCTCAAAATGCCAATGAAATTCAATGAATTCAACTGTAGCTGTAGCACTGATTGTTGTATTTCGAAGAGATCCTTTTCTCGTCAAGGAGGTCTCTTCTTCCCTTAAGAACTGCCTGCAAATCTATGCGATCTGTTAATCCAATAAGTTTCTGTTCCAGTACTGAAGTAGTGGACTGGGTCTCGCTGAAACCCTTCCTCAGGGACAGCGGTAGTCAGGCAGCAAGGGAGCCTTATCGTGCCTCAGGAGTGTTCCACACCTCCATTAGGCACCCAAACCAAGGACTTGGTCCTGTCAGTCAGACAGGAGGGCCAGCAGAGCTCTCTGCTGGGCCCTTTTGGGCCAGCTCTCCTCAGGAGCTGGGAGCCTTCGTTATTCAATCGTGCAGTGGCAGTCTGGGAACAGTACTATCTGCTACCTCCTACTGCTTCTGCCCGGCCTCAACAGGATAGGTATCAACTGCTGCGGTATCAAAGGGGCTACAAGCTAATCAGGATCGGTCTCAATCTTTCGTACTATTTTCTTAACTATGGTAGAAAGGATGATCCTTTCTTGCTGCTTTGCTGGGAGATAAGCCAACTGCACATGCTGGAGTTGTAGGCCAGCATAGCTGTTGGAGCTATCCCAGAGGAATCCAGAGCTCTCGCTCCCAAAAGTTATTGCTTGAGGCCTTCGTCTGGGTGTTTCGCCATTGGCTCTATCATTTCTAGTACTTGCGTTGGCATCGACAGTATGGAAACTATGTCATTGTATTGCTCTCTGGTCGGAATTTTGTTCCCCTTCCACCAGGGCGGAGCCCTCTTGCGCGCCATTCCAGCAGGAATTTGAATTGGATTTGTGACCTAAAGCTCACCTTCGGTAACCTATTTGACAGTACTATATAAGGAAATTTAAAGTGAGGTGACATGCGTTGGCACGGCCAGCGGTATTTTAGTATTCATTGCTTAGATATTTGTATATTGATTTGGTTTCCCTTTTAAGGAAGTGTCACGAGTTACGAAAATTAAATATTGGCTGGCTCACCTCATTCATGTGTAAAAGAAAGAACACACCGGCACTCAGTTTGCCTACCACACGTAAGGCATTGACCTAGCACATTTAAGGCACTACGTCGTCGAATTGGGGCCTCTACCTCACCAAACAGCTTGCCGCCACTCCCCGAACAGCGATTATCACTGTAACTGCTCTACAAAAAGCGAGGCGAATCACTAAGCTCGGCATGGAAAGCATACTCGAAACCAATTCAGTATCTTAAAAATAAGAGTGGTTAGTAGCCAAATTATGACATCTTATCTAGGTCAAGAGGATCCTCCACCCAGGATGTGAATTCTTCCACCCATTCTGGCCGAGACTTGACCTGGAAATACCTTTTTCCTCCTTTGCAACCAATGTCAGGGACCACACACATTGGGGCAACAATAGCACCGACATCAGCTAGGTAGAACCTACGTGATTCCTTGTCCTTCTTCGTTTTGACATCCTTGAAGAAAGGAATGAATAGGTCCGACATGGTGACTTGTGTAGGAGTAGCATCCCAATACGCACTCTCTACTACAGCATAGGTCTGGTTTTCCAGGCGGATTCCCCCATGCTCCAAATTGGATACCTCTGGCAACCCTTCCAACTTCAGAAGCACCAGATCTGTCCAGGAAGGTCGCCATACCCCCCTTCATCCGTGTCTCCCCAGAATATGATTGCCCAATCTCTCCATGGTCCAGTGCCTCGATAGTCAGGGTGGGCATGAAACACTTGGCCGTCCCTCCTGTGTTCTGTGTAGATTGGCAGCTCATACTTAGTTCTTGAAAGTCCATCGTCATTGCTGGAATCACTGGCGATACTTGGATTCAATGTGTCTTCCACTTTGTCCTGCAGCTCCAAGAGAAACTCCACAACCTCCTGACTGTACCTCTCAGTTGCCAAAGCTGGACTCCTTTTGCTGCTTTAGTCCTTCCCTTGAAACCAATTGCTTTTGCTTCTTCATTGGCCCAGTAAACCTCCAACATTCTGCCTCCGGTCCAGGTTTTTGGCTCCGATTCATCTCCATCACTACCTTCCTTCCTACCTGCATTCGGCTCCGATTCATCTCCATCGCTACCTTTCTTCCTATCTGCATTCGGCTCCGATTCCTCTCCATCACTATCTTCCTCCCTATCTGCATTCAGCTCTGATTCCTCTCCATCACTATCTTCCTCCCTATCTGCATTCGGCTCCGATTCCTCTCCATCACTATCTTCCTCCCTATCTGCATTGGCATCACTATCATCCGAGTCTCCGTCGCTACCTTTGTCATTCGCTGCATCACCACCTTGCTGATTCTGTGCATTTCCATCATTATTATCCGGGTCCTCTTCCTCGTCCTCATCCTCGTCCTCGCCACCATCATCATCGACACCCATTGGATCGTAATCTCCATAGTACTTCGAAGACCATCCAGCTCAGCCATTGCCCACTGAATGACCATAAATTCAAGCAACCGGATAGCTGTCTGCAATTCGAAGGTTGCCATGTTCTTTTGGGTGAGCCGTGCTGCCACTTTGGTCACTTTGTGGCCACTTTCATTAGATCCAGTGTCGTGTTCCTTAGGTACGCCATACAAAAGGATATCATTTGCCATGTGCATTATCGCGTGAAACTTCATCAATTTCAAACCCATTCCTGTTGCTCTCCTCAACACTTTCTTCAATAGGTACATGATGAAGCGATGTTTCTTCTTCAAGCGCTTGACTGTTTTAACATCCATCTCTGGTTCATTCAGGAATGCCTCCCATTCCAAGAGCATCTCCACCAGCCTCAACCAGTCCTTTCGGAGCTGTGGTGTCTCGAAATGTTGGCTTTTCCTTAGTATTTCGATACCCTTGGTGGATCTCAATACAGCAGCGATGAGTAGCAAAACGCCACGGTACTCGTTAGCCATCAGCTTCTTCTTCTGCCTGATTCCATGGGTGAACTTGCATCCTGGGATGCTCCGTTCAGAGTTATGGGAGAAGAGTTGCCCATATTGTGATGCCAATGCATCAATCTCCTTGGCTCCTGCTGAGGTTGGGCCAATCTGGGCAAAGAAGCTCTCTCTCGTATACAAAAAGATACCCAACAACATGGCGTGGAGCATCTCAGAGGGGCAAGCACCATGGATTCCAGTATCGTACTTGGGATCGAATCTGACCTTATTCCATGCATTGTCAATCAGATGCTGGGAAATTGCTTGCAATCCTTTCTTGTCCTTGGCGTCGATGAGTTCTTGGATGATTGTCAGTGTCTTTGCTGTGTAAGTATCAACGTGGTTGTCGCAGTCAAGAGTTGGAACGTTGCAGTATCGACAAATCATCTTAACATTGCCCAACCGGCTTCTATACTTTCCACAGAGCACCTCGGCCTCATCGGTATCGACCCTCACCATGACAGTAAAGAACACAAGCTCGAGGTTTCGGTAGAGCTTTCCTCTGTAATGGAGATCCCATATCATCCCAGTTGTTTGGATGGTTACGTAAGAGTGCAAGATGGTATCAAGTTGGTAATGGAAGTCCTGTGCCTTCACGACTTTTGTTCGTCTACCCCCCTCATTGGGAAGTAAACCTTCGAAATTCAGGAAATCCAGAACTGCTTGATCATGGTTTGAGTCGGCAAATATCTTCTTTCCTTGTGATTTGCCTGCCGAGTAGTTGACAACATATCCAAGAGTTGCCCATGCCTGATCCTTCCTTCGATATTCCAGGGAGAAACAAGAGAGAGACATCTTCAGCGCAGTTATCGAAAGGTTTTGGAACTGGCCAGTCACTGCCCCATCAATATACCATTGGATGCCGATTCCCATTTGCTTTCGGGGATTGGTAACGTATGCCTTGTAACAATTGCGGTACGCCTCACCAGTGTTCAACTGACTGATTTTGGTACTCGTTTTAGGTGGTGGAGCTAGTGGATCGTTATCGAAAAAGCAGAAATCGTCGTCCTTGAGGCGTGGATCGGCAAGCAATTGCCACACACAATGGCGAGCATCGTGGCACACCACCTTGATGTTAGCACCTGAATGTGGAAGCACAAGGTCTTTTGTGAAAGGGAATTTGCCACCCATGTTGTATCTTGTCATGAGGAAGCTCATCAACTTTTTCCGGCTCAAGTACTCCGGAACCTCACCAAGCTTCTCGTCACCCAATCGGGCTCCAGTTTCATCCAAGTGCCATGTCAACACATCATCATACGCAGTCAAAGGCGCCTTGTTCTTTCGAAGGATATCCATCAATTTGACACCCCGAGCCTGTTTCTTATCCAAGGGGAGGAATGTCTTCTTTGAATCTGCACAATATTGCCGGAATTGGTTGATGTTCCTATCGTCTGGAGGTTCATTGTCATGGTTCCATTCCTTGGGGGAATTTGTACCAGGGTAGCTGTTGATCCACCACTGCTGGTCTCATCATCATCTTCATTACTATCATCATCGTCTGTGTCTTCTTGCGAATCGTCGTCACTTCCTTCCTCATCAGTTGCCTCTATGGCTTCCTCATCTGCCTCTCTTTTGCTTCCTCATTGCCGTCATCTCGGGTACCAAACCGCGGGTCAGCTGCTGGATTTCTATTGTCTTCCTCGCTTTCAGAACCAATACCACCACCATCTTGCATGGCCCAAGCAATTTGATCTTCCTCCACCATGTCTTGTGGAATGGCTGGCATTTGACTCGATGTGCCTCTCTCCTCTCCTGCAGATCTTCTAACTTGCCGTGGTGCTTTAGCGGGTCTTCCAGTGTCAGTGGCACCAAGCCCTGCAGTAGTCATGTCCCCTTTTCTCCTAGTACTAGTACTTCTTGTTGCTTTGCCAATGCCAAGTGCATTCTGCCTTGCTGCAATGCAACTCCGAGATTGGTTGGTGTGAGCACTTAGTGCCCTCTTGCTTTCAAACCAAGCTTTACAGTAGTCGCAATACCAATAACCCATGATACAACTAGTAGTAGTAGCTAGCTAGTAGTAGTAATTGCCGATCGCTAGCCCGTATAAAGGAACTGTAATACCTTAGGCAAAGTCTACACGACCTTACAAAATGTGAGTGTGTTACCAAAAGCTAACCCCCAAACCGCTCTGTACCGGATTCTGTATGTAGTTTCCATGTTCATTGGTATGGCATAGGGGACAAAACGGGACCACAAAATTGGTCGGTACCTATGGGGTTGGGAATTTAGGATGCATGCAGGGTTCCCAAACGGTGCATACTGCCACACCCAATGGAGAACCCAGTACATGTTCCACAACAAACACCATCCAAATCCGGGAGCAATGACGTCACCAATCGCCTAGGGACGCATGTCGTTCGGTACCTTCCAGACCTCGCTGTTTTCGCGAGACCCCATTATGCGCTTCTTAGATGGAGCAATGACGTCACCAATCGCCTAGGGACGCATGTCGTTCGGTACCTTCCAGACCTCGCTGTTTTCGCGAGACCCCATTATGCGCTTCTTAGATGTTCCACATTGGCTCATGGGGAGTTGCCAAACAACAGGCAGCACGCCCCAGCAAGTACTGTACCAACGAACAGTGATTGCCGCAGGACGATCCCATCAGCCCAGGGAGTCCTGCATGTAATAGACACAACGGTCGTCAAGTCCAAGAAGGACCGCACACCCTTTGGAGGACAAACGACAACCAAACCCAGTTGGATGCTCCACGGTTTGCCCAACCAGGTGACACACACGGCAACCAACATGGTTCTAGCAGAACCACCCCTCTTCGGTACTCCCAGTGCTACCAGACTGGTTCCGAATGAGGAAGTTCCTTTGGCAGATATGCCACTGGGGAGGCACAGCAGGTGTCAACCAACATAACTGGATGTTGGCCCCAATGGCGTCATGTCATGGATGAATGAGACCATGGGTCCAGATCCCAAGGTCTCCTACCGAGTGCACAGGAGCCCCACTAGTGCCTTTGGCCTGTGGTTCCAATGCGTCCTTGGTCCCATGACAAGTCACAGGGCTGGATTCATCCAGTCCTCGCTGCTGAAGATACCGTCCCACCTGGATTTTCGGTTGGGCGATTAGTCACCATCCCTGACTGGTCGAGCCCATCCAACCCATCCGTCAAGGGACATGTCTGTGGGGCAGAAAGGCCACTCCACTGGAGTCTGCCTCCGCTGAACTTGGCCACCGGCTCTTCAAGCCACCTATTTGTATGAATGTTGAAGAAAGAAGGTCATCGTTGAATTGTGACACCATCAGCGCTTGTGTTCAACAGTGTTGATCCGTTTGGCTCTCCCAGCCTAGCACATACCATTGGCTAAGGCTCCAATACGGTGTGTACCACCATGCACACCCCAGTACTGTGAATGACTCACATTTCAGTGAGTGACGACAAGAAGAGAAGGTTGCAGCCCCACCGTTCCTGAGGCCTCGCAACACAAGCATTGACGAAGAAGGATCTTGTCCGCAATGCGACAATGCAATCATGCTGATTCCACACTGATCGATTCAGTTGCTTTGGTTCAAGACGACAAGCTGGTCACGCTGGTTGGCTGGTATGACCACTCCTGGGGAGACCCAAGGAAGACTTCAAACACACCAGTTCAAAGTCAATCGTCCCATTCCAGAGGCAACGATTTGATCCCAAGGATGCCGATCCTATGGGGAGTCTTAGTGTAGCTAGCCGTAGGTAATCGTACCGTTCACCTGTGGTATTACCGCAAGAGCGAATCCATTTACCCTTGTGGGGAGCTATGAATTACAGGGCAAGAGCTCTAGATTCGTAGTAGCAGCGCTAAGGCAGCTTGCTGGCTTATTGCCTGGTAAGATGGATATCCACCCATCTTCGTCCATAGTTGAGAATAATGAAATAGTAAAGTACCTGAAGACCCAGATAGCATACCATAGCCTTGCAGTAGAGAACATGTGTGGTCCATGCTAGGGTAAATAGCAGCGATTCAACCATTCCAACAGTAGTGGTTGAATAGCATTGGCAGCCAGCTCTGAGGAGCTGGCCTTGACAGCCCAGTGAAGGGAGAATCTCACCAACCAGGGTCTCCCAACCTGGCACTGGCCAAGTCCTTGACTGACAGCCATTCTCCTGCTGAGAAAGGCCAGTTGAGGCTCCCTTACTGCCTAACTACCAGCTGAGATCTGAGGAACAGATCTAGAGAGGAAATTCGCCGAGGAAAGACCTCCCGAAATCTCATCGCTCACTATCCGAATCCACGTTGAAACGATCAATGTTGGTAAGGAAATTACCATCCTCATCTAGCTCCCCATTTCCTTCCCCATCGGCACCCTTTTTGTTGCCGATTCGAGGATTTGCTGCAGGTTTCCGATGGTCTGCGTCTTCTTTGGAACCACTACTACCTTGGAGTGAGGCCCCGGCATGGGCATCCTCGTCCTGCAATCCTTGTGGAATGGCTGCCCTGGAATCTTGTCCTCTTGCTGCCTTTCTTGGTGCTTTTGTGGGCCGACCGGTGTCAGTGAGACCAAGCTGATCAGCTCTGGCCCTTGATCTTGTCTGTCTAGCACCTATAGGATTGAAAGCAAGGTCTAAACCAAGGGCTTTCTGCATCAGTTGGTGGCAGCGCTTGTTCTGTTGCATGTGAGATTGCTGATATCCCACAGATTTGAATTTTTTATTGCAGTAAGGGCACTCAAAGTCCTTCTTTGATGATGCCATGGCTGCAAGCTAGCTAGCCAACACTAGCTGCTACTAGGCGCACTGGCTGGTGATTTGGATTCTGTGTGCTGGGGAACCACCCGCTTACCAATCGGGATGTAGTTTATGGTACCAAAGAGGGGGTTTGCCTTCCCGAAAAGACGGTCCAAAAAGTGGATCCCAAATCGTGAAGCAGGCAGTCTTGCCGGGTGGGCCTTCATTGCATGCCGATGTGGAACACACAATCCCGATTCCAATCACTGCACGCATTCTTGGAAGAAATTACGTCACGGATCGGGATCGTGCTGGTTGGCGTTTGGTACCTGCACGCATGTCGATTCTAGCTAGCACTACCTAAAAATGCGCTTATTAGATGTGTTGAGCTTGAAGTCAAAAGGGCCTGTCTATGGGTTCCAAAAATATCCCCAGATTTGTTGACCGCTGCAATCCATAGCAGCCGATCATTGAATCTTTGGAGCCGCATTGGGTCCCTGGAGACTAACCCCTCCAGGTGTCCCAGCTTGTAGTTTGTCTCGTATGGTTGTGTGACTTTCTGATCGTTTGTGAAGAGTTACAACGGTTACTATGTGAAGCAGGGGAATACCATAGAATAGCTGGCGATTTAGCCAGGGACAGATAGTTAGTAGTAAAGCACCTTCCGGAGTTTTTACACTTTCTCCGGTGGGGGCTTACACTAGGCCGGTTCCTAAGTGGGTGCCTCCGTGCGTCTGAGGTATGCCGGTTCGTTATGGCACCGTTCAGCGGGATTGTCTAGCGAGGTGTAGCCTATAAAATAAAATTTCGTTATTTCTCTGGCTGCTGCTGCAGCAGCAAAGCTTGCTGCTGCGGCGGAAGCAAATTCTTCTTTCTTTTCACCCGCTCTGATGATGAGCCTCCTCCTCCTCTTCTTCTCTCTTCCAAATCAAACCCCTAAGAATGCCCTTGTCAACTCTAGCGGCATGCTCAAAGATAGTTTCAACTTTAGGGGCATACCACAAGTGAACATCCTCTTTGTCCATGATACTAGTAGGTGCGTAGAAGCAATTTCAAGAAGAGTAAGGTCTTGAGCAAATGATCAGTACTTGTTCGGCGTACCAGAAATCTTTCGATCAATAAACCTTGATCAGCAGTGTTTTGACTACAGATCTTTGCTCAAGATTGTTGAAGAGAGTCGTAGTACGGTCCCGACTCGCCAGGGTCGCCTACAAGCTACTTCGGCCCCGGGTTAAATACTTATATTTAGGTTAACATTCTATTAGGTCTGGATGACTTGTTTTGCACTACCAGCCACGAGTCGAGACCAGCCCATGGGCTGGAACAGCTGAGTCAGATATAGTACCTCGTGTCTTAGAAAAAGCTACTAATACATGTAATAACACGCGGTATAAGGTACGCCTAGTAGTACTCCTCATACTCCTCATATTTTACAAGTTGCTACCATAAATTGCATTCTCCAAAAACTTGTACTAAAAATCATCGTAATTTTGATGTATGAGTTTCAGATGAGTTCGTTTTCGATCCTTCCTTGATCCTTTCAATCAAGTTTCTGTCTAGCCAGCTACCAGGAACAGCAACGCAGGAGATCACTTCAAGAGCCCGCAGCTACTTAATGTTCCTGACTTGACTCCAGTATAAAAAAGTGAATTTTCTAGGCACCTAGCAAAGACCCTAGAAGTCATCTTTCCAAACTAGAATCCAAACTATTAATATAATGAAAATAGGCAGGAGAGGATGCTCTAACCCTACTGGTAGCACCAAGGACCTGATGAGTAAATGAGCGTCTCAAATAACGTCAGACTGGTTGATGTCTCGTTGAGCCCCAAAATCCCTAACCTTCAAAAGATACTGGCAGGCCAGCTCGTAATGACTATTATCCCCCCGTTTTTGGTACAAATCCTACTGGTACTACAGAGTCATCAAGCCGCAACTGGCAGAGCCATCGTCGGAGGCTATCCTCATCGAAGTCATCAAGAAAAAGGATCTTTGCGGCTTTTCGCATTAATCAGCCCCTCTTCTCTTGAAACCCAACGCAACATAGTTGTATCTTTTGACATCGGATCAGTGAGAAGAAGGATCTAACCATGAGCGGAGAGAAGACAGGTGCGGAGGTGTTCATCAAGGACAAGGAGCTAGCATGGATTCCTGCGCGTCTTTTAGACATGACCGCCGACAAGGCGACTGTGTCGGTGCCTTCGTACGGAGATGAGCTGGATATCGAGATGGGAGGAAGGGGAGCCAGCAAGTGGGCTGATGCGACCGTCAATCTCAAGGATTACGCGGAGTTTGGAAAGCAGCTCCCTCTACAGAACAACAAAATTTTGGATGATATGGTTGACTTGCCTTACTTGCATGAGGTGGGTATCATAACATCATGATGACAATGTGTTTGCCGTGTTCTGATTCCGTGGGAAAGATGGATATTCGTGTCTTACCACTGCGATTATCTCTTTTCTTCCTACAGGCCGCCATTCTTTTCAACGTCAAGGCTCGTCTGAAGGATGCCCTACCTTACACGCGTACTGGTGATATTGTGATCGCCGTCAACCCCTACACTTGGTTGACGCACCTGTATGCAGAGGATCAGCAGCTTCTGTATGCCAACAGGCTTGTGTGGGAAAAACACGACCAAGATCCCCGTAAGTTGGTCCCTCCTCACGTGTACGAGGTGTCGGCTCTCTGTTACCGAGGATTGGCCGTCGACGGAAGGAACCAGTCCATTCTGGTCTCTGGAGAATCGGGAGCTGGAAAGACGGAGACTGTGAAGATTGCCATGAATCACATGGCCTCGCTCCAGCGTGGTCCTGTCAAAGCGACTGGAGAGGCATATTCTTCGCCTGTCGTCAAGAGAATTGTCGATTCCAACCCGATTCTCGAAGCCTTCGGAAATGCCAAAACTCGTCGTAACGATAACTCCAGTCGTTTCGGAAAGTACATCAACTTGCAGTTTGCACGACAAGCCCCCCAGCCTGGTGAGGTCGATATCTGTAACTTGGCTGGATCCAAATGTAACGTCTATCTCCTCGAGAAAACCCGTATTGTCGGTCACGACGAGGTCGAAGGAGCCTACCACATTTTCTACCAGATCCTCAACTCCCCAGACGACATCAAGGCTGGGCTAAACCCGTGTTTGAAGGGATCCAAGTGCGAGGACTACAAGTATGTCGGAAAACTCAATTTCGTCCGTAAAATTGATGGCATGTCCGATGCAGAGAACTTTGAACATTTGACCAACTCTTTGGGTCTCGTAGGGGTCAGTGGAGAATCCTACCAGACTATGTTCAGCGCTATTGTGTCTGTCCTCATTCTTGGTAACATGAGCTTCCAGGATAAAGGCGGAGACGACGAAAAGTCAGAGGTTAAATCCACTGATGTCTGTAAGCAGGCTAGTGACCTGCTGGGAATTCCTATGGAGGTATTGGAGCTTTCCTTTACGGAACGTACCATGAAGACACGTAACGAAGAGTACAAGGTGCCCCTGAAGCACCCCATTGCCAAAGAAGGTTGCGACTCTTTTGCCAAGGAGATCTACGCTAGGAGTTTCCTCTGGCTCGTGCGTGAAATCAACTCTGCCACTTCGGCTGAAGAGAACTACGAAGGAGGTGGTCAGTCTGACTTCGGTATCATTGGTCTGCTGGATATCTTTGGATTCGAATCGTTCCCAGTCAATGGTTTCGAACAGCTTTGTATCAACTACTGTAACGAGAAGCTCCAGCAAAAGTTCACCAAGGATATCTTCCAGTCTGTGCAAGAAGAGTACAAGTACGAAGGTATTGATCTGGATGATATTAAATTTGATGACAACTCTGACGTCTTGGATCTTATCGAAGGACGTGGAGGTCTGCTGGCCATGTTGAACGAAGAGTGTGTCCGTCCCAGTGGAAACGACGGCGCATTTGTGTCGAAGGCTGTCTCGGGTAACAAAAAGTCCAAGTGTTTGCTTGCCGATATGAGGATGGGACCGCTGGAATTCGGAATCCACCACTACGCTGGAAAGGTCATGTACAATGCCGGCGGGTTTGTTGGACGCAACACTGACAGTTTGCCCGTTGATTTGAAAAAATGTGCTCTGGCCTCCACTAATGATATTCTCGCCAACCATTTGGAGAACGACGCCATGACCAAGACCGAGTCGAAGGCTGCTGCCGCCCCCCCTCCAGCATCTGGCAAGGGAGCACCCAGGCGAGGAAAGAGTAACCTTGTGTCTGACACTGTGTGGACCAAATTCAAGACTCAATTGAACTCGCTCATGGCCGGTCTTGCTCTCACCAGCAGTCGTTACATCCGTTGTCTGAAGCCCAATAAGTTCAAGAAAGCCTTGAAGATGCAGCACTTGACCACGATCGAGCAACTCCGTTGTGCTGGTGTCGTCGCTGCGGTGACCATCTCGCGTTCGGCCTTCCCTAACAAGCTTGACCACGTGGGTTGCCTGGAGCGTTTCAGAATGATGAGGGAAGCCGGAGCTAAGGAGATTGAGGATCCCGTCGAAGCTCTGAATGATCTCTTGGACCCTGTGCTGAAGGGCAGGGAAGAGGATGGAAAGAAGGCGTACGTCCCTGGAAAGACAAAGGTTTATTTCCGTGCCGGAGCTCTGGAATTCTTGGAGAATGAGCGTGCAAAGCACCTGGGCAAGTGGGCCATTCATTTCCAGAAGGTTACTCGTGCTTACCTTGTCAGGAAGCTGTTGGGAGGTTTGCGAATGAAGAGCAAGGCACCGAACGCTTTGAGGATTCAGCAGTGGTTCCGCTGTCTCGTTGCCAGGAAAGAGTGCAAGAAGCGACAAAAGAAAAAGAAGATGGCCGGCAAGAAGAAGAAGAAGCAAGTCAAAGCTGCCATCAAGTTGCAGGCTGTTGCTCGTGGTTTCATTGTGCGTCCGCAATTCCAGAAGAAACTCAAGGAGAAGCGCGAGAAGGAGCGCCTCAAGCACGAAGTCAAGGATTTGGAGGACAAGGTGCGCGAAGCAGAGATGCGGCGCATGAAAGAAGTGGAAGAGGCAAGAGAAGGTATGTCACGTCATGTTATCTCTGCTGTTGTATGCTAACTTGTGAGCTCTGGTGTGCTGACTCGTTTTGGCTCTATTTTGTACCCCTCAGCTGCCGAGAAGGAAATCGAAGCTTACAAGGCAATGGTTCAAGAAGAGAAGAAGGCGGACAAAGAGAAGTCAAAGAAGGCTGCCCAACAACAGACTCTCATCGACGAGAGTGGCAAGATTATCGAATATTTGCGTAAGGAGAACATGAAGCTGCGAAACCAGAATGACTCTATGCGCAAGGATTTCAAGTCACTCAAAGAGAACAATGCCAGGCTCATGGAAGCCAATGCCTCAGCTTCCGCTTCGTTTACTGCCCTCAATGATCACGCGAAGCAACTGAATGCCACCAATGCGAAGTTGATCAAGAATGTGGAAGCCTACAAGGCACAGCTCGAGAAGTTGAAGGAAGATTTGAAGACGCGCCAATCATACTACCTGGCAGAAGCTGAAGCTCGTCTTGCGTATCAGAAAACGATGGCTCAAATTGTTGGTACGATTCAAGATAAATGCCGTGATGCTCAGTTGACGGAGGATGTTGTGATTATGGCTCTAGAGTGTGAAGCAGAAGCTAAGAGTGAGCGTGCTGCCCTTGATGTTGGTGGCAAGAAGGCCGCCGCACCTGCTCCGGCTGCCGCCGCCAAGAAGAAGGCACCGCCACCACCGGACAGTAGTAGCGACGACGATGACAGCGACGACGATTCGGATTAGACAAGATTGATGGCAGCGCAAGATTGGACACGGTTTTGGAGCGCTTGTTCTTGCGCACTGATTGACCCTGCCGCATCGTTTGAAATTTCTGGAGGATTGCAACCGAGGATTACGTAGTTTAGTGAGTAAAGTTGGTTAATGTTGCTTGTGTTCAGTTTGTACCATGGTTTTGCTTTCTACTTTAGAGCCAGTAGCTACCGTTGCTGCTGTTGTTCTTCTTGAGTTGTGGATGGTATTCGTTAGCTGACGCTCCAGTACTAGTTGAGTTGCCATGTACCGGTACGGGTACGGTGGACATGCATCACGCTTGAATAAAGACGCTGGCAACGGTGCCCTGCTAGCTGGCTGGTTGGGGGCAAGGATGCTTGTGACAGGCTATCATCTCGTGGTTGTGTGACACAAGGCTGGTTGTATCCCATTTTTGCTTGCGCTGAAAGGAATTCGGGATGGAAGCCTACTAGTAGTACCGGTAGTCTGGCTAGCCGAAGAGAGGAAAATGCGAGACAATCACAGATCAACGCCAACACGCAGACATGGACAATCAGCTAGAAACAAGTTGCAAGCGGACTTGAAGATCCCAACAAGAGCGTGGCAACAAGTCAGCACAGTACCGATAGCACTAAACATCATGAACTCGTACATGTACACACAGAACAGGTTCTGCTTCAATTGTAACTTCCGAAACTACAGTATTTTATCACAACATTTCTCGCACAGGAACTTAGATCACGGCATCTCCATCGCGTCAAGCTTCCCCTAAAAGGAACAAATTGGGGGCATGATCCAGTCCAAAAACTGCAATCCCAGATTTCATCCACGCTTCTCTGGTGGTCCATCTGCAGTTGGATATATGATCATATCATCGGCCAGTGGATTGGCGTGTATAGTGACCTTCTGTATCACGGGCGGATCAATGGGTTTGTTTTGGTCTCTCTTTTTGGTGGCCTGTCGGCCCATTACAGGTAACCGCTCCATTTTATCCAAAACCTCCCATCCATCCAATAGACGGCCGAAAACTGTGTGAAGATTGTTCAAATGAGGCTGTCGCTCGTAGAGGACGAAGAATTGCGATCGGTTGGTATTGGGACCCTTGTTCGCCATGGACAATACGCCTCTCTACGTCATAAGGTATTGCACCAAAGGCAAAGGCAGGAAAGGAAAATGTTCAGAACTCGAATGATTCAATCAAAAATTCCCCCTCAACTTGCACTGTCACTCGAGTGACACACGCACAGACACACCTTATCATGAGTATTATCGGGATGAAACTCGTCGGGAAACGATGTCGGGCCCCATATGGATTCTCCACCTTTCACCCCAGTCTTCTCAGCAGTGTCACCGCCTTGAATCTTCCCAATTACGTCAGTAAGTATATCCACCAAAGAAGAGAGGAGAACAAGACTTGTGAGCCAGAGAAGCAGACTCGACAAAGGATGTACCAGTACGTATCGTTTGAACGTTACTCACCATGAAACCCCTAATATTCCGGTGAAAGAGAGTCCCATCGTACGAACCATTCGCACACAATGCCAGAAAGTTAAAAGCTGTTCGAGGAGCCGTATCACAGAAGATCTCCAGCTTTATATCGCCTATCGTCGTATGAAGCGTCACGGACATGGCGGTCTATTATGGAGTGGTACTTTTTGCTCTTTGTCTTGGTTTGCTCGCTGTGCCGAGATTGCCTGCCTGTGACAGGAAAAATTGGCCTCCAATTGCCGTTAATGCAGAGGTAGAGACGCACACTTTCCAAAGAAGGAGAACCTTGGACGCACCAAGGTTTTGAACTTGGGTATTATGCGTTGTGAGGTTGATGTGGTAAAATTAGTTCTCAAGAATAATAGATTTAACCCTGTATTACCTCAACTACCTTTGAAAGACTGTGTCTTTCAAAGTTCACAGAAAGGCTGACCGCAAGAAAGACCGTTTGTCTTGCTGAAAGAGAAGAGGTGTTCGTGGTACCGGTACATGTACAGTAAAATAGTGGAGGCGATCAAGCCGCTGCTCAAAGGTTGTTCTATAATTGAGCTTCCCAGCACTATCTAGAGTGCTGTACCGATAGGGTGGGCTAACCCGATTGAATGATGAATCAAACGAATTACCTGTACAGTACGGTAGCAAGATGCAGTATCATGATTATTCTTAGTTGTGTTTTGGTTGATTGGAGTTTAGAAGAAGAGACAACTAAAAACAGCGCTAGTTCCGACGATGGGACAATACACTTCTTTCAGAGTGATTCCAACAGTACCGTCAATGAAAATGTCCCAAAGAGGATTGCCTTGGGAATTACTCTTCGTCCTCGCCTCCGGCAGCCCTCGATGCGGCGCGTTTCTTGGCGACACGTCCGGGAGGACCCTGTCCGTAGGGCGAGTTAGTTGCGAAGTCAATGTGCTTCTCAGAAGCTGTCCTGACGTTTAGTCCTGGGGTGTTGACGAGCTGACTTCCGACACGAATGTGGCGCTGCTTGATAAGGACACGCGCGTGATGGATGGACTTGGCGAGGCCTTGCTTGTAGACCTTGGTCTGCAAACGACGTTCCAACAACTTTTGAGTGGTAAGCTGCAAGACGAAATCCAACTCGAGCTCATCGTCGGCCAAGAGACCGTAACGACTCATCCGACGCAAGAGAGCAGCACCCTCGAAGATGCGCTTTGGGTCCTTGGGGTCGAGAGTCAGCAACGTTCGGGCAGCCTTTCGCAGCTTGGCAAGAGCATATTGGACTCGCCAGATCTCGCGCTTGCAGCGAAGTCCGTACTCTCCAACAAGCTTGAGCTCGGCATCAAGACGTTCCTTCTCGTAGGGACGACGAGGCGTCTTGAATGTCTTGCGGTCTGAACGATAAAGATACGACGAGGAGAAAGATCGTGTGAGAATATACCCATAAGCTGAACACAATGACATTGGAACGTCGAATCTTCGTCGAGGATAGCGGAGGCATTGGTAGATTCGCAGTCACGAACCGCAGTCCCGTCGGCATGGCAGCAGGAGCAACAACAACTGTCGAAGAGGTGTTGCCATGGCCATCACCGCACATCAATTCCAGCAACAAAACAACAACAAGGCAGCCAACAGATTCAGTAATGTTGTACTTACAAGCTCGGTGCATCGCATTTGTCGGCCTGGTGGTTGAAGCAAGAAGGGGGAAAGGGGAGAGGGGAGATTACAAGCGTGAGACGGTCGTCAAGGAAGCCTTTAGGTTTATTCAGCCATCGGAAACGCAATCCACCCAATCACCGAACGCTTGTCTTCTTCATGGCACAGCAAAAGCCATGGCGAAGACGATAACAAGACAACACTGACTGCGCTGGCAAAGAGGCTCGAGGAAAAGATGGCAGGTCACCGCCAACAAAGTCGCTGTTTACACAGTGCGATATCGCCACCACAACGCCCGCTGATAACTCACATTTTGGATTAGTTTATATCGAACTGAAGCAAGAAAGAAAGGTTGATGTGATCAAAGATGATCGGTTGCTGATGTTAGCCTTGTTTGGCAGGTGCCGTTGTTGTTCAGAGCTTGAGCCTGGGGCTTGTTGCTGTTGGTGACTTGATAGTGAGCGCCTTGTTCGGGTTGTTGCTGTTGCGAGATGGCGGGCAGGTTTCGGTACTGCAGAAGGTGACGTAGATTCTACACAGCTTTGGATCAGAATTCAAGTAAGAGGTAAGAGCTGAGGCAAGCCAAGAGCCCGCCAAGCTAATATTAGCCTGAGCCCTATGATTGTCAAAAACAATAAAATTATTATTAAAGAAATTGCTGCTGCCTCGCTCAAGTTCGAGTGACGAGTGACAGTCAAGTCAGGCGAGCCGCAGCTATGCATATTTCTCTCACCATGCATGTTATCGGTATGGTACCATACCGGTACGGTACTGGTACCACATGATCCATGGGCTGGGAACAGCTCTTGTTCTCATGTCATAATCATCTTTAGAATGCTCATTCTAAGTTACAGGTATTGTGAATATCCATCTTCAGTTACCCTCTTGAAATGAGTTGTATGCATACTACTACAGTAGTAGATTCGTTTCCTTTGACACAGACACAAAAGCCTTCTCGTGCGGGAAGAATGGCAGAAACTCTCCCCGCACTCTCCCGCACTTGAACTAGATTGAATGCCATTCCTGTTTCAATTCTGGAGGTGCCATCTTCTTCTGAAGATGAAGAACTGATTTTTCAGTGGGATGGGATAAGAACAACTGTTGTTGCATGAATGGCAGTCAGCAACCCAACGAACGAGAAGATGATGGCAACCAAACCAGCAGCCACTGCACAACTGAGCTCGTCCTTGCATCTGTTTGCACATACATGTAAATCTGTTCATACTGGCTGTGGGATCATTATAGGACATTGGCTCCCTCTAAGTAGCCTGCGTAGGGAAAGGAGCTAACATGATGCTTATTAAAGCGACCAGACGAACAACCACGAAACCGGAGCCATCAGAAGCTTCTGAACCGGGTCAGAAGCGTCCGTTTGATCGGAACGGAACCACTGACATTGCTGATAGCTTATTCAACTCAACCGGTGAAACGTTCAAGAAAACAGAGGTCGATCTAGTAGTTCTCCCGAGCAATTGGACAACAAGGAAGCTGTCAAAACTACGAAGTACTCAATTGAAGCTTCCGAATTTGTCCAGCTGGCCAAGGTTGTGATGCAACTCTTGATTTGACTTACCAAGAGGAGATGCGACAACGTGCCAACCCAAGTAGAAAATAACATCATCAAGATTGTGATACTTCGCCAAGGTTCTGCCGTGCACTGCGAGGTTCCGATGGCGGTTTGAGGTTTCGATGGCGGGACGGTACCATTGCCATACTAGCTAGCTAGTAGGTAAGAATTCGAGGCAAATCGGCGCAGTTTCCATGGGTCTGTCCTCAAGTAGCTCGCCATTTGCTGAGTTGCTGAGTTTGCCTGAGTGCTCAACCAGCTACCGTATGGCAGCTCGCGTGGTGCGGAAAGCAGGCTCCAACTAAGGCAGCGAAACCGCAGAGTGGGACTGACTGTTACAGTCGTCCCTGAGTTTCAGGGTGTGATGAGGTACAATGCAGTACAGGTATCGGTAGTCCAGCTCGTTCTTTGTGGTGGTCATCTCCTGTGAGCACCGCCTTGATCACCAGGTGGTCCAAAGGAAGATACCGTAGGTACAAATAGATTAATTAAATTGTGAAGCTGAAACTGAAACCGTACTAGCTAGTAGTAGGTCCAAAGCTAGCTAGCTAGAGCTTCGTACCGAGATGCTGACAAAGCGAAGTGATATGGGACTCGACTCTGGTCAGTCATGCGAAGGGGGGGGGGGAACCCAGAACAGCTCCCAGATCCCAGAACCCAGCGAGGGGAAGCAGCAACACCCCTTTCAGTCAGATCAAACCAAATCGGCAACGTCCTCGTAAAAGCGTACAACTATACCATTGTACTATTGTAACCGTGCTGGAGAAGTGAACCTGCACTGTCGGAAAGCCGTTCCGCCAAGATCCACAGCGCCAAGATCCAATGCACCAGCAAGACAAGATAGATATCCGCCTCATCCTCTGCATCATGACTCCGTTGTTGTGATAGTAGGAGTCGTCATACTGCCAACTCTTTGCAAATCCTCTTCGCTCCATTGCCCAAGATCGGCTCGACTCGACTTCTTGGGCAAATTGCCAGTGCTTTCCTCTTTGGCCGGTTCGATGACGACCAATGCCCCCGTCCCTCTGGAGACTGGTGGCAAGGTCGACATCCAATCCTCACAAAATCAAATTCGACAAAAGATATACCTCGCCTGAAAAACTTGAAACGAAAACAGACAATCAAATCACGCAATGAAATTCGTTTCTCCTCTTTCAGTCTTCTTTCTCTCTTCTTCTTCCTCCATCTCTGTGGTTAGTGGCCATGGATACCTCAAGACGCCCCGCAGCCGTAACTATGTTGCTAAGCAAGATGGGGTGAGCTGGGGTGGTTCCAACACTGACCCCGCTCCAGAGTTTTGCCCACAGGTAAGGCAATCAGCCCACGAGGACTGATTCGAATATGATGACAACGATGAAAGAATACGTTGTTTCTCAAGCTTCTAATTTTCCTTTCATACTCCAGTGCCTTAACCGCGGTGGGATTGTAGCCGCATGTGGTAAGATTGGCGATCACAACTACGACTACCCGCCAAATGCCATTGGAGGTGTCCTTCCTCCCAATGTGCAAATGGTGGCAAAGAAAGGGGGCAGTATTGACGTCGACGTTGTCCTGACCGCTCACCACAAGGGCCATTTCAGCTTTTACGCGTGTCCTATGGTTGGGGGTGAAGTGCCAACAGAGGACTGCTTTAAGTCTAACCCGCTGGAATTTGAAGAGGATCTGTTGTATGGTGCTTTGCAGGTGGGTGAAGAGATGTTGTCTTGAAGCTGCTTTTGTGGCAGCAATCGAAATCTCACAATGTTTCTCTTCTGCCTGCCCACTAGGATCCATCCCACAAAGACAGGGCATATATTCCTCCTTTGACATATGATGGCATCATCGACGATACTGAAAGTGCTGTGCCGGGTACCTTGTATTCCTACAAAATGAAACTTCCACCTTCAATCGAAGGTGACTTGGTGCTCTTGCAGTGGCATTACTTGAGCGCAAATTCCTGCGTCCATGAAGGGTATGGAGACTATGCCTTTCCAAGTGCGTGGGGAGACCTTGGCTATGAACAACTGCCGCTTTGTGGCCCCTTACCGGCGGACGGAGATGGCGTGCCCGAGATGGTATGTTCGCACGTCGTTGCTGTTGATTCGGAGATCTCACGAATGTAATAACTGACCTGTATTTGCAATATTTTTCAGTTCTGGAACTGTGCTGAAATCCGAGTGGAAGGGGAAGAGGGGGCTCCGACCACGCTCCCTGCCCCAGCACCCGCTCCTACCACGTTTGTACCAGCCCCAGTACCGGCCCCAACCACTTCTTCGCCGTTGCCCCCTCCTAGTGTGCTTCCTTCAGAAGGCAACACTCGCATGATTGCTTACCTTGGAAATTGGCAAGCTTGCCCAACTGCTGCCCAGTTGGCTCAGTACACCCACATTGTCATTGCTTTTGCTGTGTCATATACATGGGCACCCAACAAAAACCAATGCAGTCCCACTTGTGAGATTGCAACCCCTCCAATTTGCAACAATGCTGCCAATCCTTCTCTACTCAACGACCTCAGAGCTCAAGGCAAAAAGATCATTGTCAGCTTTGGAGGCGCTGGAATGGGTGAGTCCGAAGGGGTTCCAGCAGGGGCTGGCGGCGTCTCGAGAATCCATCATGTTGACATCGGCGCACAATATGTTTCTCACTCATGCATGATTATGCTTATTCAATGACAGGCGGCTCCTGGGCTGGAGATCAGAATGACTGCTGGGAGTACTGCTATGGAAGAGAGTCTAATGTTGTAGCTCAGTTGACATCCATTGTCGATGACCTTGGTGCTGATGGAGTTGATATTGATTATGAATACTTTTATGAGGACAACCAGAATGGATCAGGTTTTAGCAAGGGTACACAAGCTCAGAACTTTTTGACGCAAGTGACTGTTGGCCTCCGAAATTCTCTTGCGCCTAATGCCATTGTCACCCATGCCCCGATGGATGTAGACATGGAACCAAATACCATGTACTACCAGCTCCTCAAGGATATCTCCTTCACCCTGGATTTCTTGATGCCACAGTATTACAATGGCGTAACCCGCCCAGTTGTTGATGGCATTGATGGCACTGGAGCTGGTAGCTCGTCAGCTTTAGTGCACTACAGCACCCTTGTGGACGATTTGTTCAATGGGGATGCCACTCGAATGATATTTGGCTTTTGCATCAGCGATTGCAGCGGGACTGGCAGCAATGCTGATGCCAACCAGGCAGCTGAACTCATTACGTCTCTTGCACAGCACTACAGTTGCAACGGAGGGGCCTTCTTTTGGGTCGCTGAAGCAGATCGGGAAGGTTCTTGGTCTTCAGTTGTCAACCAAGTCATGATTTCATCGTCGACTTGCTCGGCTTCGACAGACTCTCCTACTCCCATCCCTCCTTCTACTCCCAATCCAACTTCGAGGACACAAGGAACCCCCACTCCCACTCCAACTCCCACCACACAAGGAACATCAGCCCCCAGCACCAGCGCGTCAACACTACTCCCCACAAATTCTGCTACCGGTGATCTTGTTGTCTCCTCTGGCTCTCGCTGTGGTGTCAGCGAACTAGCAGCGAGAGCCAATTGTGGTTCGGAATGTTCGTCCAACACCGACTGTGCAGCCAACGAATATTGTTGGAATGTACAAGCAAACTTATGCGGCAACCGCCCAGGCTTTCGACTCTGTGATGACTTGCCAGGAAAGGCTAACGGAAACGCTCGTTGCGGTTCAAACGAACTTCTTGCTCGAGAGACTTGCGGTGATTCTTGTTCCACAAACGAGGACTGCCACGGACCGGGTGAATACTGCTTTGCAACTCATTTGAACTCTTGTGATTGTGTGGCCGAATTTGGAGATGGTCAACGTCGGCGCCTGTTGCGCGGAGCTTTCTCCTCTAGCTAGAAGACTTATTAATGGCTGCTTCGTGGCAACGTACTATGACTATGTACTAGATCTTGCTAAAGATACCTCTTAGCAAGATACCTCGCCTAAAGAAGCACCTTTCTAGTTGCATGCATTTGTTGTGCTCTTGTAGATGTGGATAATTTTATGTACTGTTGACGTGACATTGGCGAAGTATGCCATGACAACTTTTTTATCGACTGCCGAATGTGGTCATTGTCGCGCTCGAGTGACCAAACGTCGCAGCAAGGGCATGTAACGTGTGATGCGTAGCATCTGTTGGATTGGTGTGCGGATGCTGGTTTAACAGAGCACTCAACGTGGCGGTGATATCACCTGCGGTGTTTCCGTCCTGGATTTGGTTGACTCCCGAAGGAGCCTGTCCAACAGACAATGAATGCAGAGGTGCGGGCACAGGAACAGAAAGAGGAGCTGGCGGTGGTGCTTGCGGATGAGAAGGCTGCAACTGACCTCCTCCTCCTGCCAGAACGGCAATCAGTAGCTGCATGGCTAGCTGTTCGGAAAGCTGAGGTTGGGGCTGCTGGTTGGATGCGGTAGGCACAGAAAAGGCAAGGGACAAAGGCGAGGGGGCAGGCGCAAAAGCGGGGACCAAAGCTTGTGGAGGAGCAGGGTTGTTAGAGTGCAATCCTAGATTTTGGGTCGGGCCAAGTTTACCCAATGGGTCTTGTGGTTGCGCAGCAGCTTGCTGTTCGTAGTTCGCAACACCAGCTGATGGAGCTGATACGGGGAAGGGGTACGCAACCGAAGGTTCTCGAGTTCCGGTCTGGAGATGGCTCTGCTGTCCATTGTTTGCTGTTTCCGGAGACGCAACAGGAGTGGCCACCTCGGCTGCTTCCATTTCTTCCTCTGGGAGAGGGAACATTTCGGAAATCTTGAACAGATCTGGCTCATGGTCTGTATCTACTTTGATCTTCATAGCCTTGCCAGGGCGCTTCATTCCTCTGCATAGATGAGGCATACCCCCTTGAGAAACAGCTCATGATAATAGCTGGGAGCAATCGGTTTGAAAGGCGGCCAACAAGTTGGAGTTATAGAAGTGCCACCAAAGAATATGACCAGTTGATATCACAACGACGTGTGCGAAACAACTAAACACACCTGCCACGGCCTATCCTTGAATGACGCGTCGAAAGCCCCATCCTTGTTCATTGGATTAGATTCACCATTCGTTCACAGGCTGAAAGATAGATGAAGGGTTGTTGTGAGGAATTAGCCTATAGTCAGACCGTCCTTGAACAAGCCCAAGAAGCAAGAAGATCTTACCATTGGTTTGTCTGATGAAGCTACTCAGCTTCTTATGCTCAAAGTACACAGGAACAACTCTTCGTTCAAACTCCGAAGGGTGAAGGATCCGCGAAGAACGACCATGAGGAAGCCACCCGACCAGGTCATCGAACTCCGGATTGGACAGAATCGAATACATCTTGGCCGGAAAAGTTGTTGCCCCCTTACCATCCAGACTTCTGTGCGGAGTTGGATCTTTCACTATATAGAAATCTCCATAGTGGAAGAAAGGATAGGGCAGATTAATCAGAGCACTCGACTCCCACCCCTGCTTGTATTGTCAGGTTCGTAGAGTCTTGGTCAGGAGTCCCATCTTCTGAAGAGCCTTTTTAGGAGAATTGCTTGATCTTCTCCAATCAGACTGCTGGAAGCTCTGCTGCGGAGAATATGCGCCTATGAAAATATGCACCATGACCATAGGTGCTGCTCCCCGACGAAGCAACGAAGCAGCGATACACTGCTGCACACCATGCTAAAGGATCCATGGTCCCCGTTTGGAATGGAGTCAGGAGGCGAACGTGTAGCTTCGGGACCTGAAGCCCGAAGGTACCTGGCTGGTACCTGTAACCTTGCTATTAATACTCGTCGCATATGAGAAGAAAGGAAACCTCAGCCCACTATTGTTAACCAGTAAAACAACAAGATAGTAGCACCGATCGATGATAAAGTGCGTAACCACGTCTATCAGGCAGCCATCAACGCTATTGGCACAGCTACCAGTGAGCAGATAACAGAGTTTGGAACGTCATACCGTAGTTTGTGGGGGCAGGCCATCCTCTGGCTTCTGGTGGACACGTGGATACCTGCACGTAACCACCAATCAATAAACATCCCATTGGTGCCGTACCGTATTGGATGGTACCAGTATAAAGTTTGAGGGTGTGTGCTAGCTAGTCGAGTTCAAATTGCAACCACTTGGGGCTCTGGCTAGCTCCACCGTACCGGTACCGTAGCTGGGCTGCCTGCGCTGCCTTGAAAACCTACTTCTACTTCGTTTTTACCGGTCTCCCATTCACACTTCAAAACCGATGAATTGGACTTGTCGTTCTCCGAGGACTTTTCAAGCTAAATTTCCATACAATACTCTGGTAGCAGCGTGACAAGAACGCACATTATCTCGCCATTTGGTGTCTTCAAGTTAGTTTCCGACTGAGCTCTATGTACGATTGATCAAACTGTGATTGAATCACAGATCCAACTTTGCTGAAAACAAAATCTCGACTGAAACCCACTTTAAACTATTACCAGTAGACTTTGGCAAGATAGGTGTAGATGTTGTTGGAGATGAGGGCTCTCATTTCTTGCGAGTCTCTTCCAGTAATACAATACAATAAAATACAATCCAATAGAATGCAATGCGATACAATACAAAGAACCGTGTGCCATGGCACGATGGCACCATGGCTGGCAAAATGCGGCACAATTTGCCACCCTTCCCGCTGGCACCCTACCTCAACTCGGATATGGGTGTGTCGCATCCAATGTCTACGGACGAGAGTTCGCCAGCGCAACGAATGCATTAGCTCTACGGGAGCAGCTGAGAGGAGCCCGATTGGTACCTAGCTAGCTGCTAGCTAGCCGCTAGCTAGCCAGCGCTACAGAATATTCAGAAGAAGCAGAAGAAGATATTTTTCAATCAAATTTGCGTGCTACTGAGCCAATGTTAGCTACTCGGCTAAAGGAGAATTCGGGAAATCCATCAAGTGCCGCTCTAGGAGGTTCTCGGTCTCTTCTAAAGCAGCTTCAGCCTTGGCTTCTATGTCGTCGGCCTTCTCCGAGAATTTCATGGCCTGCTCTACGAAAGAATCAGCCTCCATGCTATCAGCAACACTTGCTAAGTTAACAATCTTGGGGTTCAAATGGGAAGAGTCATGATCCCCATCGGCGCCCGCCCTGGCTGCTTCCGCTTTTCCGGCCGCTTCATCGGCATTTTTGCGAGCTTCCAACGAATCGGCCCAAAGCGCTTCAGCTCGTTCGACCGCTGCAAGGACTTGCTCTTCGGTGACCGCAGCCAGTTTGCAGCTTCTGGGGCGACCGGTAGTACTTCCTGTGGACGACACAAAAGCGGCTGACGGGAGGATCGTGACGAGCACCAGGACTAGCCTCGCGATATTCAGTTGCTGCACCATCCTTCTACTACATGTACTACTAGCTAGCAGCTATCGCTACTGATTGCTGCTTCGGGTTCGCAGGGCTCTTGCTGTTACCTCAAGACGAGGAGCTCCCGCACTGACAGTAGTGGTTTAAAATTCGTATTCACCAGGTTTCTGATTGCAAGATTGACAGGGAACAAGATCCTATATGTCTTGGGTTTCGCTTCTGCACATGGAGCACATTTCCCTGGTAATCACATCGGCCAATGTGATTACCGGTTTGAGCTGCTTACCAGTGAATTTTATGAAGCGTGGACAGTGAGATTCACTGGTAAAGGTCAGAAAGAGAGAACGAAGCTAGCACAGCTGCTTGTGTATCTGGCGACGCGAAGTGCGACTATGGGACGACGCCGAAAAGATGAACCGGAGACAGGCTAGCTGGCTGGCTGGTTCGTTAGCAAGAAGGGTAGGTAATGATGGTGGGGATTAATGGTTTTATGTAGGACCTAGCTAGGGTATTAGGTCAATCGGTACCCGAACCTAGAGACCAGCCCACTGGAACACGTTCGGTCCGCCTTATTAGAGCCATGGGAACCCATCTCCGCGAGAAAGGTTTCCCTGGATTTGGTCGTTGTCGTTGTCGTTGTCACTATTATCAGCGTTGCTGTTTCTTGGAAGAGAGTTGTCGTTTAGTTGTTCCATCAGCTGCCTGTTTTGCTGTTGTAATTGGTGATACTGATTCATGTATGCTTCGGGAACGGGAGTTGGAGGTTGCATTGGAGGTTGTATGGAGGCACGGGCGGGAGGAATGATAGGGGTGGCAGTGCTTGCCGTGCCTGTACTAGTGCTGGTGGTACTGTTTCTTCTGCTCAGGTCGGCCCTTTCGGAGGTATCCCCCTTTAGTGATCCACTTTGGAGATGGAGCATGCTAAAGATTTCATCTTGCGCTTCTTTCCAAGTGCGCTGGCGGTTTGGTAGCTTGGCTTCCCCTGCACGAGTTCTGTTTTGCTTTAGCAAACTGTCGCGAAAGGCATGGCTGACCTTTTCCCTGGCAATGGTTGGCCCCACTTCCGTCCATTGCCCGTCCTTGTCTTTCCTTACAAAGCCACCTTGATGACATCCTTTGCGGACTTGGGCAGCAACTTCACTGATGATATCAGACTTGTCACGACGAGTAGAAGCTTCTACATACGCCTTAAGCTTGTTCGCAACCAAGATGCGCAAACGGCGGTTTCCGATGTGGTCAAAATTGTGTTTGGAGCGTCCGCATAGCTGTTCGAAGGAAGAGATAAGCATAGATAAAAGATGATGTTAGTGATGCTTGTTTGCTTCAGGGAAAACACTTTGTGCTTTATGGAAAGAAGTCCACGTACCACATGCCAAGGACCAGGAGTAAAGTCCACGCCGAGGGGAGTTTCCTCTGCCTTGATGCTGGCACGACGTGAAGTCGCACTCTGAGTACTGCTACTGGCACGTCGGAAGAGTGGAAGGGTTGGAGGGGCAACCAACTGTTCTTCTGCTTGAGGACGGAAGGTGCTGCTGCCTTGTCTGAACATTGGTTCGGCGGTTTGATGATAGACTCCCATTGGACGAATCTGCTGTCCAAATGGGTCCTGGGGAATTCTCGCCAAGGAAGCATTGGTGGCGAAGTTGGGTTGCTGGTGGTGCATCTGGTGGTGCATCTGGTGGTGCATCTGGTGTTGTCCCATCATTGGGTGCTGATCGCCACTGATGGAAACGTTTTGGTAGGATGATGAACCTTGTTGGAGTTGAAACTGCTGGTTGATGTTGTCATTCATTCTGTTTGGGCGGGCGACAAGGCGCTGTTCCCAGCGGTCTTCCTGCAACTTTTCCTCCCCCTGTTTCTTGTCAAAGTCTTCCGCGTCGTCTCCTTGCATGTCACTTACAAGGCAAGAGAAGTCAAAGTTATGAAAGGCACTACTAGTAGACAAATAATGAGGAGATGCGTCGTCGTATTTCATTGGGTTCATGGACGAGAAGAATGAAACCACAGATTCTTCGTCTTCGATATCTGAAACAATGGGTTGATGGTTGAAAGGAGTTTCCGTGGCCGCTAGAAGCATCGCAAGATGTTGAGATGGTTGATGATCAAAACTGTGAGCTCAGATTGTGACCCCTTGTGTCGCTGGCTGAATCCAACTGGCTAAATTCGAATAGTGTGGCTATGAATAGTCAAGACTAAGCTACGATGATGATGTGATGTCCAGATTGGGGCAAATGCACTTCATCTCTCGCTGACGGCAGTGCTGTTGTGTCTTTTGGTGATCTCCAGCTTTGGACCGTACCCGAGTGCTCTTGTAGTACTGGATCCACTGCCTTTACGTGGGGATCGCTTCAGTTCGTATGGTACAGTACCCCTTTAACTTTACGGTACCAGGTGCGCTGTACGCTGTACCGTACGATAGTATCCTCGTTTGCGCCTTTGGTTCCACATCATTCCAGCCGACGGTTGGTCTGACTGGTATTAGCGAAAGGCTGGTGGCACCGGGATGTGACAAATTGTAAGAAGTATCCGGACTCAGAGTACACAGCTGTACGCCATAATTCACCCTTTTCATCAGAAACACCTCGATTAACGAGGTCTGGCGGACTTAGATCGCATATTGAATCTAGCTTCTACCAGCAGTCCAGAGGAAAGTAGCAATCGGTTTGGTGATATAAGAAAAGAGCCTGAGAGAGCAGAATGGGTGGTCAGGGAAATATGAGGATTGGTCTTGAGGGAACTTGTGCCTTTTTTCAAAGTCATTGAAATTGTTTTTTCAAAAATTGTACTCAAAGTAACACAAAGTATCCGTAGACAAGACAAACAAGTTTTGCAGAGTTCAAAAGAACGTAAATCTTGTGGTCATTATTTGAGAACTTCCCCAGGGGCTACAGAATATGGCTTAAAAAGCAAGTCTCCCTTGGTGCATCATGTCGACAATGCATGCAATTTCAAAATAGGACCAGGTCCCCCCTCGGTTGCCGGTACCCGACCTATGTTGCGCCTTCTCCTGACTTATATATTTGCGCGTGCGCTACTCCAGCAGCTAGTAGCGCTAGTGTACAGTCATGTTCTAGATCTCGTGAAGAGGCACCGCACGTACTGTTGACTGTTGACATCATTAGGTTCGTACGGTTACTACGGTTCGTACGTTCAGAAAGATTAAAATAATTACTAGCTAGTGAAGGCACATGCTTACCGGTATTCTGGGATGTAGTCGCGGCAAGCCACGATAAGCAGACATAAAGAAATTGGTTATTGGCGTCACTAGCAATTAACATGTTGAGTTCTTTTCAACGAGGAATGGGTGTCTTACCGTTCAAAGTTGCTGCATGATGTTTTCTTGGTGCCGAGTAAGACACCGTGTGAAGGCGTGGAGGGGGCCTCGGTTCATAAAGCGGTCGAAAGATCTTCCCTGGATTGTCCCCACCGGTATGCACATCCAGAATCTTAGGTGCCTACCAGTATCATAGCGTGCGGGCTATCCACGCGGGAGTCACCAAGGCTACTGGTATACACTTCGAATCGAATCATCTTCTGATGAAGAGCTTCTGGATACCAATCCGCAACCAATCCGAGCGAGGACCCAACGAGCAACAAGCCATGTTCAGTTTCTTCTTTCATACCAGCAAGAGAGAGGAACCAGTCTATAACCGTGTCCTCGACCTGGCCTTAAAGGTACCGGTGGGCCACGGTTACTCTAATCGTTGCTTGGGGAAAGCCCAGCCAAGAGCCCGTTCTTGCTACCCTATCCAACCATCCAAATACCGGTACGGTGTTTCAGCTATTCTCCTCCTCGAGGGCTGTTGGTCGCTCGGCTTGTAGAATTTTGATGGCTTCTTCGGTTCTAGTACCACCAAGCCCTCCTGCGCTGCTCACCTGATCGAGTGCTTCTTTACTGTTCTGGGCTTGCATCTCCTGGCTGGTTCGCCGCCTTTGGGGCAGCTCTCGCCCGCCTAATGAATCCAGATATCCAGGTTGCGGTAGGCCTCACCCTTGAAAGGAGCGAGACCCGCGGCAATAACACTTATCACATGCTGCCCTTCCTCCTCGCATCTCTCCAACTTCAGCTGCCCACGACATAGTAACTCGCGGGAATTCTACCGATCCTTGCTCCTAGCTTGCCACTTCACCTTGGCTATAGCGGACCCACCCTGTTCGTCTTGGGAGATCTCTTTTGCAAGCAAAGGGTTACAGAGAGTTCCTCCACTGAACTCCCTGTTCCCGTAACCTTCGGGATGTGCTGGAAGGGACAGCTGTAACACTAGCTAGTAGTATTCTAGCGCAATGAAGCTACCAGATGAGAGTTATTTAGAGTGCTACTTTTATCCATGGCTGCCTGCTCAATTTGCGCAACTCTCCTCCACGGGCAGTCGCATCGTTGCTGGAACTCTGAAGCTCATCCCCTAGCCATGCCTGCAGCACACCTGAAACTTAAATCTAGCATCAATTTGGAACCCCATGGTCGTCAAATCTGCCTACAAGATCCTTTTCTGTTAAATGCAAGCAACCAAGAAAGCAAAGTGACTAGCCACTAGATGCTTGCTTCTTGTCGTCTTGCGCTTGGGGCGCCAACAAAGAAAAATGCGGCATTCGAGCTTCTGCATTGTCCCAAAACTACTAACTTTGACTATTGCATCGAACAGAAGGTCGGCAAAAGACGTTCAGATATGGGTAGTTGGAGTGTTGGAGTCCGTAGAGGGATCTTTTGGTCCAGCTCTTCTTGCAATACGTGCTTCAACAACGCCATCAGATGTTTCGGGATACCGGTACAATCGCAGTGGTAACATCAAATCTCATATTGTCACTGGTCTTGCATTCTATGCTTTTCGGTACTGGAGGACGCATCCCCGCGGCAGGACGGGAACAACACTTCAATATGGGAAGAAAAACGCATGCTGCAGAATATACGAGATTGTAGCATACAGGATGGAGGGAAAGGAGTCACCTTGACGAGCCACCAGAATAATGTGGCGTTGTTGTTTGCATCAACTAACAACAGGTGGCGCTCACATGGAAAGACCGAAACTGCATGAAGGCGTGAAGCAAAGGAGAGCGCCATGCACATCAATACTGTAGCAACAAACCTCTGAAGCTTTATGCAATTTTCACTCCTGAGCGGGACTGATTTGGTGGCATTAAAGCCAGCTGAGCGGCTCTTGCACCGCGGGCCCTCAATAGAGTGATTCATCATTCGATTCGATTCAATCATTCAGCTGTTGCACACCTTACCTCTAAGATGACATTTAGACTACTTGGCCTAGCTTGTGGCCCTCCAGGATACTAGTACGTATAACAACCAAGACATTATTTACCACCGTGGATCGCCTCTGCAGAGAGGCTCCCTCACAATGATGTTACTCCTGATTGCACTGCAGAGGAAATCGAACTCCATGACAAAAGGGCTCGATGCTGTCCATTGCTGCTTCATCTGATCCCATCCGAAAGCAATGACCTCAAGGATTTTAATGCTTCTTGCTTGAATAACTAACCTTTGTTTCTTTTTTGTTTCGGGGAAATGGCATTAGGCTTTTCCTCTCTTCATGCACTACCTCGGTGTTGCCTGCCAATATCCTGACGCGTGAGTGCATCCTTGAACTATTCCCGAGGGATCCCAACGTGGTAAAGCACTTGAGGCGGAAGTACTACCGCACCGCAGCTGATGGTACGATCAAAAGGATCGAACCGCCTGAAGCAACTTTGCTCTTCTTTGGGGCTTGCTGATTGTCAGGTTGCATTGACTGCTGGCTTTTAAAACCTTTAGCCCTTGGCGTTGTGAAGCAGTCAATCCTTGAGTGCTGGAATCCTGATGTCAGATGTCAGACGGCTTGCTACTGTACCTTGCCAGAGTGGCTGTTCTGGTAGTTTCGAAGGAGAGGGAGAGGATAGAGGAGGACTGAGGACTGACTTGACTTGGAAGACAAGAGAAACACTCTCAAGCTAGCTAAAGTGCAAAGTTCATCGGCCTTGCTGGCTGTTTTGATACAGTCATTCAAGAATTAGAGACTGGCTTTTGTAGTCTTGAACCCTTTAAATCATGGCGTCATTCATTATTCCTTTTCATTCATGATCTTATACGAAATTTGAGTCATGAAGACCTGTGACTGGTTTCTACTTAGAACATGGTATGCCTAAGTAGGACTGGCAGGCGATTTCAAGAATAAAGCCCTCTCTAAAACTGGGTTGCTCGGTCAAGACTGGTTATCAGTTTCAGTGGATGCAGGCTCGAAGCGGCACCAAGCGCTGCAGCATGCAAGCAACAACTCAACCGAGGAACGGCAACGAGAACACGCGATACGGCAGCCAGCAACACTCACAACCCAAACAACCAAGGAGAAGAGTAAAACAGAATTCGGTATCCCACACTATCAATACCATACCATACCATTACCTGCTCAAGTAGCTACCATCTAGTTAGTTGCAATCAACAACGGCAATAGACACATACCTGATCGATCGTAATCTAATCGACCATGTCCAAGACACGAAAGAGTGAACGCCGCCATCGCGCCGCCGAGTCGTTGGGAGACCATTTTGAAGGCGAGCAATCTGCAGAAGTCGATTGTGGTTACGAAGACGAAGATGTAGCTGAGAGTTGGAGTTCACACGACATTTCCGCTGGTGCTGTCAAGCCATCAGGTAGTCGAAGTCGACGTTCGTCGACGGGAGGCGGAAGTAAGGGTAGCAGTGGCACCAGTAGTAGTCGACGACGGGATTCCGCTCGCAAGTCAGCCACCACAGCGGAAGGCCGCAGTAAGAGTCCTAGTGGCAACAGTACCAAGAGTGATCGATCAAGCCGCAACGGCAGCAAAAGGGATATCCAGTCGTCTCCTCGCCGGACTTCTGCGACTGCCGATGCTCTAAAGAGTCCCTACAAGGCTCTCTCCAAATTGACGATCGATGATGGAAGTGCGGCTGTCACTCCTCGTCGTTCCAAGAAAGGAACTAGTGCTGGCAGTGGAATCCCAAGAGCACCCGTGGCCAGTCCAGGAGGAAGCAGTCGAAAGTCAAGCAGCAGTCGTGATCGAGTAGCAGGAGAAGGGAGTAGTAGTAGTATTGGGTCTTCCAGACGAACGTCAGAGGCCGCGGGGGGCGGTGAAAATAAACTACAGCGAATACTGGAGCTCGGAAATCAATGGAAAAACATGAAGCAACAGCACGAAATGGCCGCACAACAGGCTACCTCACGAAGGGTCGACCTGACAAAGGAAATATTTTGAGAACGAGCTTCCGTCGTCACGTCAGTGCTGTACCAAACTCGTCAATCTGCTTTATATTTTTATCGATGTACCAATAGTTGATATCACCAGACCGTATCGTACTTAGTCAAAATGGAATGGCAGTGTGTTCTAATGCACTACTTGTCCTCTCACATACATTTGTTAGACAGGTGCAGTAGAAGCTATTCTGTTTTGAAACACCATTTCTAGGTGTGTTGACGTCCCGTGCTTGCATAACATGGATCCCGTGATTCAATGCTGACAGGGGCCTGTCTCAATAGGATCCCATGCACGAGCGAGTGGCAGGCACCAGCAGAACTTCTTTCCTTCGCCCTGCATGTTTCGGGGTCTCTCGATTCAAGCACCCCAAACCAAAACAACCAGCATGGGTCTAGCAAGCCACAGCGCTACAGAACCAAAGTTTCCAGTCCGTGCTGCCTTTTAGTTGCTAGCTATTATTAACATGGCCAGATAGCTACAGTATTCCAGAGGACAAGGTAACTATCTGTCCTCGTTGGCTGAAGAAGCCACTTGAACAATTCCACTAGCCAGCCAGCATCAACATCAGCAATTCGTTCGGAAGCTCCATTGCTGGGACTTTGACTCTCGGGTGGGGATGGCGCCATAGCAATTTGCTGGGTTTATTAGATCTACCTAGACTAGCTAGCAGCTACCATACATGCGGGTTTGGTTCATCCTCTTGCGACTCTCCTACTAGGTAAAATGTACTGCGCCACGATGTAAAATTCAACAGCAGTCGCTTCGCTCAGCGAGCCACAAGCAATCAAGATTAGAAAGAAGGCTTTTACTCGAGTAGCTATTTTATTCTGCGATGTGGGGTGAGGCATCCGATTCCGTTTTCTCTACCTACTGTACCAGCTTATCCTTTCCTGGCCATTAAGCCACCGGTACAACCTAACAGAGCAGAGAGAACACAGGCGTAGCTAAGAAGACATGACTCTTCTCCCTGACGTAACGTGTACCGGTACCGTACTATCGGTATGGCACTCTCACCCCACGCGATTTTTGACCTCTGATGTTCTAGGTTTAATGTGGTTTACTCGTTTGAATCTAGCGAAGCAAAAAGCTGCGGCAAAATGTTGCAATCAGCTACCGTACGGCACTCTACCGACACGGTACGTACTACAGCCAGTACATGTATGTAACAAATAACTAAATCTAACGACAGTAATGCGTGCCATTTCGCTTCTTTCCTGTGTTCATCCACTTGACCAAATGCACGCCCTTGCGATTGTCGCCTTCTCCTGCACCTCCTGCCCATCCCTTGCGACCTTTGCGCTCCATTTTCTTTGCCGTCGCCTTGGTGTCTTCATTCAACCCCTTCTTTTCCAAAGTTTGTGGCTTGTTATGAGTCCGCTTGTTCACACTTGGATCGCGCTTGCGAGATTCTTCGCGCTCTCGGCGTGCCTTTTTGCGCTTGGTCTTGCTTTGACCATCATCGTCCATGGGTTCCGCATCTTCCATCGTTGCATCGTCTTCGTCGCGACGGTTGCGACTGCGTCCTCGCTTTCGAGCGGCTTCGCGGTCCAAAGACCGGCCTCGTTCAATCATTTTGGAAGCATCCACGCCGAGGTCTTCCATTCGTTTCTCGATTTCATTCTTGTTGCGTGCTCCAGGGTCATGCTTATCCTTGGCCCTGCCACGGAATTCTCGTGGCATCATTGGACGATTGTTGGTTTTGTTGGTGTTTTTCATCAACCTAATGGTCTTTTTGCGATCTCGAATGGCCATGACGGCCGCTTCCTCTTCGCTCTCCAGATCCGACTCTTCGGGGTTCTCCATGTTGGCAGCTTCAAGTTCCTTCAAAGCTTGCTCCTCTTCCAATTCCAAGGCAGCCAGCCTGTTTTCAATGTCTGGGTCGACGAAATCAGCAATGTTCTTTCCGTCGATGATTTCGGGAATGCTGTCAAACTTCCATTCGTCTTCTTTCAAATCGTAAATGGCACGATAATCAGGAGCCCACACTCCAGGACCACCGTTCTCCCACATCAAGTCACGAGCAGTCTTTTTGACGGCGGCATCTCCCATGGTAGCGTCACCATCAGCTTCTGGATCATCGACAGTGGGGGCATATCCAGTGCGAGATTTTTGGGGCTTGGGCCGACCACCGTCTTCTTCGAGCTGTTTCTTGACACTTTCTGGAATGAAAGCTTCCCTCTGAACATTGTCGCGAGGCTGCGGCTGAAACACCTGAAGACGGTTCATGACCGAATCAATCTTGTTGCTAGCCACTCGAGCGTCTACACGAGCTTCCAATAGTTTCTCGCAAGCAGCATTCTTGACTTGGCTGACCCCATGCTCCGTGATATTGCTCATGGGCATGAGAGTGCAGTTTCCACCTCCCATTTTGACGACGCTTTCGATCATTTCTCTCTTTTCCGCCTCAAGTGTCTCCCAAGGTTGCTGATCGACTTTGTTGACTACAACGATGAGCTGTTTGTTGGCAAAGAGTGGCTTGATTCCCTGGAAAAGTCGGCATTGTTGCTCAATGGTGTAACCACAATGTTCGCTGATATCCATAATGTACAGGACTGCACAAGTCAAGTGTGCCAGGGCAATAATGGATTGCATCTCGATGGTGTTTCGTTCCTCCAGTGGATGGTCTAGAATTCCAGGAGTGTCAATGACTTGCCAACGCAAGTATTTGTAGTCGCAATGACCCACGAACAAAGACTTGGTTGTGAACGCATAAGGCTGCACTTCGACATTTCCTCTGGTGACCTTGTTCAAGAAGGAAGACTTTCCTACATTGGGCAATCCACACAGCAGCAACGTTCGAGTATTGGGATCCAAAGCCGGAAGACGACTCAGATGCTTCCTGACTTCTTCTAGATACGCCAGACTGGCTTTTTGGCGCTTGAGTACGGTGCACATGCGCCCCAAGGCAGCTCGCTTGAGGCACTTGCAGCGGTAGAGCGAGTCTCCGTACTTGACCATGCGGATCATATCTCTAGAGATTTGTTCCACGAGGCCTTTGGCAGCGTTGAGCTGCCCCAGAGCCAATTTGTAGTGGTCGCGATCGTAGAGAGTGTTGCACAAGTCTGCGTAGAAGGGATGAATATCGTTCAGACGAGGAAAATCTTGAATAATGTTTCCCAACCGCTCACTGATGGTTTGTTGCGTAAACTTGATCTTTCTCATGCTAAAGATTGAAGAAAGAAGGGAAAAAACAGAAGATCAGTAAAAAAGAACACAAACAGAGACTAGCTAGCTAGCTGGTAGTGGAGCCAACTCGCACACTTACTAGAAAGACCGAATCCTGGAAATTTTGTACCCTGGGTGAACGACTGTTGGAGTCTTCCTCTGCGTCCTCATCAACACAATGTCAACCAGGTCAGGCGCCGACGGCACAGGGCCGATGCGTTTGAAGTTGTACACGGGCATCTTGGTCCTATTCCTTTCGCTCTTGGTCTCTTCTTGAAAACAAACAGCTCTATTAGCAATAGATTAATTTCAACAACGGCCAAGTAAGTATGTGGGAGGCAAGTTGTGAGGTTGTGAGTTGGGGCTTTGGAAGGAAAGAGACGATGGAAAAGAGAAAAAGTGGGCTTGTAATCGCAGTCTCGAAATGGTTGGCTCTGGAGGACTGTGTAGAAGCCAGCGAGCTGGAAAATCGTTGAACCAGCTGAAAACGCCATTTTTAAATGAAATTTATTTGCAGCGTTGCAAGCCAGAAGCTTCAAGCTATCGGAGGAATCCCCGAGGAAACTTGGGGCAAGGCTTGCCTAGCTAGCTAGATCAAGATACAAACAGGTAGACTAAGCACAAAGTCTTCACGGCGTAAGGATTGAGAATTCCCTCCGACATCAAGTAGCTACCGGTGAAGATAGAGGTTGCGCCATACCGGTACCGTGCGTCTGACTTCTACTGCTGAATCCCAGTTTTTGGGTTGGCTGGTGGAGGGGGAACCAAACGATGGTATATTTCATTTATTTCTTATTAACAGTGTGTATCAAATCAGGGACTTTCCTTCAATGGTCACATCCAAGTAAACCGAAAACTCTCAAACATTGCCCTTGAAACATGCAGCCAGGTAGCTACCGTATCCGCATAACACTACGATTGCCGTTCACGGCCTGCCTCGAACTCAAACTGGTTCGTCGTCCGCTCGAACAATCACATCGTGCAAAACACCGTCTTCTTCAAAGAACACCACAACAACCTGGTCGCCAACGTAGAGGAGTCCATCTTGTGGCTGTGAATCCGACAGGGCAAAACTCTCCTTCTGAAGGGCAAGATGGTCCAGTCCAAAGTTCACTGCAGCAGCTCTTCCGGCATCGCTCAGGCGACGTCGGGGTTCGGGTGGCCACATTTCGAGCTCGCGTCGGTTGCCGCAACGGCAACCAGCTTGGAGATTCTCAAACGTCAAAGGGTCTGCAGCTGAGTAATCCACCCTGTACCCCAAGTCCTGCAGGGAACCAATGGTTATCTCAGAAAGAGCTGGGCTGTTCCCAACGAAGGGACCCATGAGCTCGACACTATTCGCAAAGCAATCCTCAAACCAATGGGAACAATTCGACACTGGCACAGGCATGGTTGCAGGGCATCTAGATATATTTTGATACCGGCGCGCGGCATTGGAATCGAGGCTGTACGCATTAACTGCAAGAGAGTTGCTGCAAAGTCTGGTCTCGTCCCACAAGGTCCCGAAACCCATCTATACCAAAGCCAGCCAAGGCAACATGCAAAAAACTGGGTGTTAGGGTGTTGTGATGGACTCGGCATGGAATGATTGATGGGTGGAAGGGCATCTTTCCTTACCACATGCAAGAACTCATGTAGCTGCACCAAGCAGAGCAAGAAGTTTACAAACAAACAAAAAACTCGAACGGTAAGAAACCACCAAGAAGCAACGATAGGACTGAGCACTCAAGCCCCATTCTGTTTCGTACCGCTATGAGTCTGACTCGATCTGGGTTGCCAGCCTGCGCGTTGGAAATTCGGGCGAACCCTAGCACGGTAGTGAAGTCAAATGGAAATCCAGCGCTGGCTCGGGTAAATGTGGGGCCACCGAATCCAATAACATTGTTTTGTAAGTCGGCGAATGATACACAGACAAGAGTATCATCCACAAATCGACTTCCAGTCAATCCACATCCTGTACGGTTGTTGATATTTGGCACAGTTATATCACGCAAGTCTCCAACAATGACCTGTTGTATCCTGTCTCTGGCAGCGCCAATAATGCCCTGGTTAGTGTCCCCCACATTCATGAACTCCAGTTCCAATGTGAATGGTGCTATCGATGGGGCTGAAGTGGCAGGTGCTGCAGTGGTAGGGGCTGAGGTGACAGGGGCTGATGTGACAGGTGCTGCAGTGACAGGGGCTGTAGTGACAGGTGCTGAAGTGGTTGGTAAGGTGGTTGATGGAGGCGTGGGGGCAGTCGGCGTTGTTGGGGATCTTAGTGGTGAATTGGAACAAATGCGCGGTTGAGCTGTGCGAGAATCAGAACACAACAGGAGAATCTGAGACGAAGTGTTACTTACACACTGATACTCGGTCTGAAACTGATACTCGGTCTGAAACTGATACTTGGTGATGGGGTTGGGGCTGGGACTGGTGTTTGGGCAGGCGCAGTGGTGCCCAAAAATGGACGGTCAAAGGGTGAGATGTAGTTCATATTGGCATTCGGGTCAGCTTCCAAGAGCTGAAGACCTGCACCAGCGAGTCGACTCATGAACCGGTCCAAGGAGGCCAAGACAAAAAACTCTGGCACATCCAAAAGGAAAGCAACCGAATCAACTTCCTCATATTGCAGCCTTCTCCCCGCTGTATTGAATCGATACAAATTGCAGAGATCAAACCAATCGGATAGCAAGAAAGCATTGTTATTGTCACGGTTGACTGTCCTGATAATAACGTTGTCATCAGTGGCCATTTCAGGAGGGATCAAGATACCCCCATCAGCACCGATGACACGAATCAGGCAGAAAGGTCTCATCCCATAGGTGCCCCGAAATGATGACCAGCTTGCTCGTAGTGCCTCCGCAGATGGTCCTCCTTCTTCGGCAACAGCAATCATCGGCAACAGCCCATCCAGTCCCACTGGGCTTAGTGTTGGGAACATAGTGGGTGCAGGAGATGGCGGAAGATTATTGCAAATGGTGACAATATTCGCATACTCAGCCGTGACACGAGCATCAAGTTCAGGCAACAGATTGTAGATGATCTCTTGATCCCAGCCTTGCGTCACAAGGGTAGCAGCATACTTGGCAGCAATGGATTGCGCTGTTGCAGCAGTTTCACTCCAACCTGAAAGTGCCACAGCAAAACTCTGACCCAAAACGAATCTGGCGTCAACAACCAAACTATACAACAAGAAGATACTATATACCTTGCTGAAGTTGTCGTCGCCCGAGGCCATGATTGCCAAGAAATCGAGAAGAACATTCATGGTCGTTCCTGGATCTACAATTCGTGACATCTCTTCGTTGTTTGCTTGAACTGTGTCAGTGTCAGTCGACTTGGCAACCAATCCTGCAAGTCTGTCAGTGAGGTCAAATTGCCCAACGAGCATGAGCTCAAACATGGTCTCGACGGTAAAACCTATTCCAAAGTTGATTGCAGCAGCACATGCGGGGAAAGGGACGGGTTGGTTGCCTGGCACAACAGTGCGTGTCATAAACGATAGTACTTCTCGTTCGGTGAAAAATACACCCTGGTCTCCGAACTGGGTAATATTGATGAACGCATCAACCAATCTAAGGAATTCCCGGATTTCTCTGATTGCTTCCTCTGAACCATCGTCCTCAATGTCAAACCAGATATCAAGATCAGTTGTATTCGTGTCCATGAGCAATTGGACTGCAATCGCCTCTTCCAGTGACAAGTCGCAGTAGCCCATCGTGTTGTCCAACGAGTTCAATCGGCGTTCCCGAGACTCTGAAAGCACTCTTTCCCGAAGCATCTTCCCATCTTTGGCTCCGTTCGCACCTCCAAAGCAGGCGGCTGTTAGGGCAAGCCCAACCAGCAGCATTCGCTGCAAGCTAAGCATCTTCGTTCCAACCAACATCTTCTCGAGACTCGAGAGTGATGCGATGAGACTTCCTAATATTTAGATAGTCGAACTTGCTTCGAACAGATCTACCAGAACATGATCCCAATGGACCGTTGGCAGTTGAAAGGACGCTAATTACCATGTTGTTTAGACTAAGTGATTTGGATTCTTAGAAAGTTGGCGAGGCTCGTTTACGTAATTAAGCACTGTTTCGAATCCTCAATCGAATAATTCGACAGATCGTCATCGATTGAGAGATTTGGCTATGGAAAATTCGATGAGCTGGCTCGCGGGAGGCAAAGATAGAGAAGTCGATGTGGGCCAGCCAGTACCGTAGCTATGATAGCTGGGTGGATGACACACCATAGGCATGGAATTGAAAAGGTATCTGTACTAGTGGTATTGGAGGTTTCAATCTAACAGACTCCTTACTTTAATTAAAATGAACAACAACTATCAAAAACTAGCATCCATCCATCTTTCCAAAGTTTGAGCGTTTGAGCTGTTGCCTACAGGGACCAACACCTTCTTGTTGGGAAATTGAGAAATGGAAATGGAAAAAAGAAAGAGAGGTGCAATCACTCGCTAGTGTAGAACTGGTCTCGAACGTCTTCACTGCGGCCACGCTTGGATGATAACACTGGACAATTTGTCGTTTTCTTTGAAAACCATTGCCAGGACGTACGGGCTCACATCAATACTACCGGAATCGTCACGGCCAATCTCGCCGTTGGTTTCCTTCTGCCTTTTCTTCAAGATTTTTTCGCCAATCTTCACCGCTTCCTCTGCTGCCGTCTTGGCAAGACGGCGACTATCGGCAGCTCCATCCGTTGCGTCGTTTGATTGTGACTCTCCAAGATGGCGCCGTCTACAAAGACACGATTGATCAAGAGTCGGAGGCATTGCCATGCCATAATCAACCTGATAGTGCAAGTCTTCCAAGCTTGCAATGGTTATTCGGGATAAGGAGCCAGCTTCCTCCTGAAAGCAGCTTTTTGCAAAGCCGCCACAATCGTCTTGTAGTGGGGCCCCGTCGTGGCATCCTGAAAGTGCTTGGTATTCAAAGGATGCCAATGCCATTGCGTCATAGGAGCAGGTATCACCAGTCTGATCGGTCATACGGTACGGTTCCCACAAGGTTCCAATTCCAAGCTATGGGGTTGTACGCGAAACGGTTTTATAAACGATAGTGAGAGACAAGGTTATCGATGCAGACGATACCGGTATCGTGAAGACGGTACTTACAACATGAAGCAGTGAAAGGCGCTGAGGCAGACATGGAAGCAGGAATGTAAGTATGATGTAGTGTGTTTCCCAGACCGCACAAACTAGCACTTACAAGGACTTCCTCGAGCTCGGCTTCATTGTCCAGAACGGACGAATCAACCGCGATCTCGCCTGTGATGGGAAGATATGACCCCGCTATGTTGTTCCTTACCAGGGAAGGTCCAGCAATAGCCACAACACCATCGCCATCTAGATCTCGCACGTCGGTGCACACCCACAAATCGTCTACTAGCATTGGTGTGGGTCCGCAATATGTCAGTGCACCGTTTGTCGAGGCATCAGGCAGATCACCGGTAATCGCGTTTGCCACAGAGGCGAAAGCTGAATGTGCAATCTGTTCGTTGACAAAAGTGCGCCAATCCTGGCTGGGTGTGGTGTCGATGTTGAATCCGGAATGATCGAAATCCGATCCACTCGTTTCTGCTGGAGTTGAAGAGTCACTTAGAGGTGGAGTATCCGTAGGCTCTTCTTTTTCTGGCTCCTCCATTTCTGGCTCCTCCATTTCTGGCTCCTCCTTTTCGGGCTCTTCCTTTTCGGGTTCTTCCTCCTTTTCGGGCTCTTCCCTTTCCGCCGCATTGGCACCTCCTGGGGGCGGACTGGGGTTTGCAGATACACTCGGCTTCATGCTAACGCTTGGTTTGAAACTGACGCTCGGTGCGGAGCTTGGTTGGGAAGAAAGGCTAGGCTTCATGCTTACACTTGGTTTGAAACTGACGCTCGGTGTAGAGCTTGGTTGGGAAGAAATGCTAGGCTTCATGCTTACACTTGGTTTGAAACTGACGCTCGGTGTAGAGCTTGGTTGGGAAGAAATGCTAGGCTTCATGCTAACGCTTGGTTTGAAACTGACGCTCGGCGTAGAACTTGGCTGGGAAGAAAGGCTAGGCTTCATGCTTACACTTGGTTTGAAACTGACGCTCGGCGAGGAACTTGGTTGACTACTGCTGCTGGGCTTAAAACTGATGCTTGGAGAATTGCTTGGCTGGCCGGAGATTGTTGGTTTCATTGAAATACTGGGGGCAAATGAAGTGCTTGGCATGCTGCTGGGTTGGCTACTGGTGCTGGGCTTGAAACTGACGCTGGGTGAGCTGCTTGGCTGACTGCTGCTGCTTGGTTTGAAGCTTACAGAGGGGGCTGGAGTACTTGCAACTTGGATCTCCTCATCAACGGTGAAAGCACTTTGACTGGTGGGCGCGAAGCTCTCCGAGGGCGCTTGAGTTGGTGACAGAGTTGGGCCGAAAGAGGGTACTTCAGTTGGGGTGGAGCTCGGAGTAGATGTAAGAACAAAGTTTTGATTGAGGGGATCAATCCAATTTAAGTTCACAACTCCAATGCCAGCACCTTTCAGCGTGAGGCCTGCATTGGCAGCTCTGGACAAGAAGGAATCAAAGGAAGCTTCAACATCAAAGATATGAACATCCAAAGAGATGGCAACGGTGGAAACGTCGCCCAGATCATACAAATTGCAAATGTCGAACCAATCTGATTGAAAAAACGAGTCACCTTCATCTCGAGAGACAGTCGCAATGGTCACCAATGGATCTTGCACCATGTTAAGGGGGATTTTGAGGTCACCAGTTCCAGGTCCTCCTCCTCGCACTTCCAAGACGCAGAATGGGCGGAAAGGATAGTTGGTACGGAATGAGTCGTAGCTTGCCTGTATGTCGTCTGCAGTTGGCCCGCCTTGGTCCGCGATAGCAATTACCGTAAGGAGCTGTTCCTCATCTTCCGGAGTGAGCAGCTGACGGGATGTTTTTGAGGAGTGGTCTGACCTCAGGGAACTTCCATGAACACCACCCTGAGATGCGGCAAGTAGAGAAACGACGGCAAGCCGAAGCCAGTTGCTCATGGCCATTGTAGATCAGCAGAATAGGAACGCCCAAAAGGATAAGAATGCATTGGCTTGCAGTGGACGGTGGATGCTTCCACCACAGTCGATTGTTGTGATTTTGCATCGCTTTCTCCAAACTCGTTCTCGTCTCGCGATAGTGAGACCCAATTTTGCGAAGATACTTAGGACTTCCGTAAGCTTTGGTACTTAAGAGACTGTGTGCGTACCGAGTAGAGGCAGGGGGCTCATGGATCGTGTATCCCTAATGCCACGAATCGGCAGTTAACCAAAGCAATAAAGTGACCCCTGAAGCAACAATCGAAGAACTAATAGTGTCTACAAGCCAAAACAAGCTCAAAGGGTCACTTTATCTCTTTGGTTGACCTCCGAATCGCCACTGCTCGCATCGAAGTCAAGATAAGCGCGACTGATGACGAGTTGATGTCGTTCGACGCCGGTATGGTAGTAGAGGGAAGCCACAACCAGAGCGAGTTTGGACGCTGGAGCTGCAACCACATACTAGTAGTGTTCAGTGAGCAACGCCGCAGCTGTGGCGCTCAATCTCCTTCCTGTTGTTGACCTCGCGGAGGGTGCGGCGGAGCGAAATCCTGCTACTACAACAACAACCATTCCTCGACGAGTACACCGCCTTTGAAGCTTGCGCTTGTTGCTACATCGGTAGTGGTAATATAGATGAATTATAGAACCCTTACTTGTATTTTAGAAGCGTCGTTTCATTGAGTATCAGCCTCCGGAGCATCGTCATGGTGGAGGATTGATTCGATTCGATCGATTGTTGTTGTTGCCGCTGCAGCCAACTTCGCGCCATTTCGAAAAGTGAAAAGACGCGAGCATGAGCCAAAAACGCGCGACCGCCTCCAGTTCTTCCGCGGACCGTCTCTTAATGACAGCATTCTTCTCACAATTTCAAAAAGTTTGCTCCTCCTCCGGCATACAGGGATCTCTTCT
>CAICTM010000789.1:0-48585 GCA_903772945.1 Seminavis robusta
ACATAGCTTGTCGAGTAGTTCTATTTGTCTGCAGTGATTATTCCTGAATTAACAGCTTTTAATCCTACACTGCCGGAAGTGAAGTCTATGTTGTTTAAATAATGCTATGTAACTCATGTCTTCACTTTATTTTGTCTTTTTTTTGTTTCACGTGCCGTGTTCTCCTTATCGGTTTTTTTCTGGATCAGTCGTTGGCGAGTTCCTTTGTATTTTCGGTTTGCTTTGAAACGGAGTGGTGATCTTGTCACGATTGACGCGCGTGAACTTGGGACGAAGTCCATGTTCATTCCGGAGGTCTTCTCGACTCTCTGGGGACTCACGTTCTCTTCATGATCCTAGACGGTCATGGATACTGGGTAACCCACGTCTGTTTTAGAACGATGGTTACTCCTCTTCTGTCTTGGAGCAGCCTGGGTAGTTCATTGGTCAAATGAATCTACGAAGTTCTTCCTTTTGGTGGAAGAGCGATAGCTGGATCGCATCTATTATCTTTTTGGTTAAGGGTTGGCTTCCTTCTCGAGAAGTCAATTGTCTAGATACTCCAGTTCTTCCTATCGAGGAGGCCTTGGTAGTGTTGATTTCTAATCCGACTTCTTGAAGTCTTTGGAAAAGGTCATCTACTATTCAACGCGATCTGCGAAATCGACGTCCGTTAGGATGATTGATCATCAATGTATGCACGGACATTTTTAAGTCATGCAGGCGTGTTTTCATCTTCCTTTGGAAGATGTCGGGACTATTACATAGGCCAATGGCAACCTCTGGTACTCGGCTTTCCCTTCGGGAGTGCAATGGTATAGTAGTTGCTTCGAGTGTTGACAGCTCGATGTGGTAGGTCCCTGTTCAGGTTAGACTAGTAGTACGCACTTGAATCCATCTAGGGTTCAGAGCATGTCCTGTATTTTTGGGATGGGATAAGGCTTCGGCTTGATCCGTTTGTTCGTTTCCCGAAATCAAGGATGAATCGTACAGATCCCTCTTTCTTGGAATGATAACATTGGTCGCCCACTGGGAACGATTAATTTCTTGAGTCTCCTGTTGCAGAGACGTTCAACCTCTTTTTAAGAGTGTTGGTATGGACCGTGGAGTAGGGTGAGCCCTAGTAATAGGATTTAGCGTCGGGACGAAGTTTTACCTCGTAGTCGTCCATACGCAACTCTCCCAAGTATCCTCGACTGGGTCGAAGCACTCGGTTGAAAAGGCATGAGGCAGTTCTTGCTCTTCCCTTATTTAACGGTTTTCGATCTGGCACATCTGCCTTAAGTCATATTTGTTCGTATGTTGTATACAGAATCTTCTTGAGACTTCGCATGTCGTTGACAGCTCAGGATCGGGAATGGAGAATTCTCCTTTTTATTGTTTTGCATCTTTCAGGGAAAAATGCGCGGTTCCACCCAATGACATGGTAGTGAACAAACTTGATTCTTAGTTCGCAAGAGGGTGTCTATGACCTTATGATCACGTCTTGCGCCCCAAGTCTTGGTGACGGTAAACCATTCGATAATTCTATAATGTGGAACTCAGGAATCAGAGTGTGCCTTACACTTCGCGGGGTTTCAATTCCTTCATAGAGCAGTCCGTATGTTTGTGACGCCCCCATATCTTATGAGTAAACTCTTGCATAGTTTGAGTAATTAAGTTCCGGATGCTCCTGTTACCAGTAAGCAACAGAGTGTAACGGGTTTTCGTTTCCTTTCTCTCGTCTGTTAAATCTAACATAGACGTTAGTTTCAAGGTCTCTTGTCTTGCGACGTTGATGAGTTGATTGGCCATGGACGAAGCTAACGATGCTGAACAGATCGTCAGCGTCTAGTTGAGAGTTCTAGGCAATTTTCTAATTTGCCGTAGATTTCGTTAGTTGCAAACAAATCTTGTTTACTATTTAGTGAGATATTTCATCACTTAGGTATGAGAATCGGAACATGTTCCGTTGAATCATCATCCTGGCCTAATCTTAGACGGAGATCTCTCCGTCAATGATTGAAGTCGAATTCGGCAAGCGCCTTGTCAAAGCAGCCATCTTCTTGTCATCATGTTGATGGATCCAACAGAGGAGTCGTCCTCGTTGTCGAGTTGTCAGCTTGCGTTTGGCAACATGGTTGCATTCGCTTTTCTTCTTGCGATCAGCTTTGACCGCAGCGTTGGAAACCTCTTCATGAGGACAGAGAGTTCCTTCTTGGTTTAGGTCTTGGCGTCGTCGGACTTGCGTTTCCAAGTCTTGTTCTTGTTGTACGCTGGCTGTTTATCGTTGTCAGACGAGGACTGAGACTTGGCCTTGAGCTTTTTCAAGTCATGCAGTCAGAGTGTTGTGAGTGCTGGACTCGTGGTAGTCGCACCATTTTCTTCGTCTTGGAAGAGTGGTCGTTGTTGCATGACTTGTACTTCTTGCTGTTGTTCTTCTTCGTAGGACCTTGCTTGGCATCCCGCCCTTGTCAAAGTCTTCGGAGGATCCATCGTTCACAGAATCCAATGTTTTCTCCGATAGGAGCTGAGAAAGATCGAAGTCGTGTTCGTCATCTTCTTCATCCACGACGTGAATTCCATGACAAGAATGTCAATAACTTCGTCTGGTTCAACTTGTTGGTTGGTCCAAAAGGTGGTAGACGAGGAGTTCATCGGTGTTCATCCGGATGAGGTTGTTGACATGCGCCGAGTGCATTTCCAGGCTTACGCATCTTTGCGCGCATGAAGCGTTTCTTCTTTCAAGAGCCTTGTAGGGACAGACGCTTCGATACAGGCATTTATGCCAAACGTAATGTCAGCGTCGTCCAAAGCAGGCTGGGCTCTCCGTTCCAGGCAGCCTGGAACGTGCTTGGAAGTGGCTTCGTCTTACCCCACGTATGTGCGTGGAGGAATGCGCGTTGACTGCAATCTGGCGACAGGCATTCCAACGTACTTCACGGTGGCCTGCACAGCTAGATTCGTACTGCTCTTTGCAGAGCTAAAAGTCATCTCCTTGAGGAGGTTAGTTTGTCGGTAGCGTAGCAATGGCGAGCCCAACGAAGACCTTCTCCATGCGTCCAGCCACTTGATGGTTTGACGTTGAGTCTCAGATCCATTGATGATTTGACCTTGAAGTTGTACTTGGCGCTGTTAGCATCTGCTGGAACAGTGCGAAGTTTGTAGGTGGTAGAGCGAGAATCGTCGATTTCGCAGTCATCATCGGGTCGATGAGAGGAAGATTGGTTTGTCGCGCAGCTTAGACTCGAAGCTGGTGTATGCGTCTTTGGCATCTTCATGGTGGGAATAGGTTGAGGTAGTGAAAGCTATTGTGTTTGTTAACAAAATGCACTACGCTAAAAGCTAGTGTAAGATCTTTCGATGTTTTGAGTTTGAGAGATGAAAGTTATGAGAGAGATTAGAAAGCTATGAAAACTAATCAACGAGAGAGATCCAACACCAAAGGATCGTAGATCTGAACTCCCGCGGGAGACTGTAGTGTGATAGAGTAGGTTGCGGTAGCAATCCTACTCACTCCACGATCCAAAACGGAACGCGTGGAAGATTCGTTAGCATTATCTAGTAGCGTGGAAGTACTCACGCTGGCTATATCTAGAGCGATGTTTCATCATCAACCTAGTTGACTAGAGCGGTCATTGAGAACCCTGTCTCAATGACTATTCACGAGAGACTCAGTCATGAGTCGAACTCAAACCCTATCTAGGATCGAGTCGCGAATAAGGCTAAGAGCCGTGTATTGCACTGACGTTGAGGTTGAGGCCCACCCCGAATTGTTTGGCAATTCAAATTTAAATTTAACAGCGACAGCGCATTGTTATCTTTCAAACGACCAATGCAAGCCAGTTAAACGACCGACTGCAACAGCAAGCAGCAACCGGAGGAACGGAAATAATAGGGGGTAAAGTGCTCCGGAAGCATGACTCAATGCATGACACACAAGCCGAGTCGTCAAGAATATAGGATCCTCATCGCGATTTCGATCGACAACAGGATAAGAACAAGGGGAACAAGTGGGATTGCTTACGAGCGAATCAACAAAAAGGGGATTGCTTGCGAGCGAATCCAAGGTATCGACAAAGGGATCATATGGATCCAATCGACAGATTAAGTTGCAATAAGGGGAAGGACTACCGATGAAGATAATGAGAGGAAACTCAGGACTCTGCACCAAAGGATAGCTCATTCCATTGACAACCATAAGGGATAGACATATAAGAATAAGAATGAGTAACATCTCATAACCTCGCATGCTACCATGCGACAATACCATTGTGGATTGATTAATCTAACGATCTAAGAGATGTAAAGTTTGTATTTCCAAATAAGTGAGCAGTTATTGATTATTTTCTAGAATAGGCCCGCAATTTATAAAGCTGTAAAGCTGAATTGTAAGCTGTATCCCGTCACACGAACCGAAGAACCAGAGGTTGGTTGCTATTCTACTCTAGATAGAAGACCAACCTGGCTCCTCCAATCGTTGGGCACAAGGTTTCAAGCCAACCACTGAATCTTTGGCTTGCAGAGAACACACTAGCTAGTTCAATTTCGAAAACACCTCGAGCTTGGTCTGGTGGTTTGTTTAGCTTGACCTGTATCTGCCTGGACTTGACTCGCACACCAGGTACCACCTGTGGCTGCACGATCCGAACTGCTTCGATAGGCTTCGACCCAAGCTCACTAGCTTGCTAGCACGTGGCCAGCTGCATGCTACATGTAGGTCCCAGCACACCCAATGAACGGTATTGCTTCCTACCGTACACATATAGCTGGTGACAACAAAGCACCATTTCGATAAACCTGAACCATTCGGCAATGCAAAGCGTAATACAATTGTATTTTTAAATTATCCATATGAAGGCTAGTGGGAAGCTACTCGAAATGATGCTGTAGGTTAGCTTCTTCCCATAGGTCGTTAGATAGGAATGCACCATAAATGTACATGTACATGCAAAGGTATCGCCGAGGTTGCAAGCAAGTTGCAACCGTGGAAAGCTCGTATGCAAAAAGGAATGATGAATCAAATCAAGATAGATGAAGGCCGTCAACCGCGTAGCTAGCTCATCTAGATAACAGAGTGCCTTTGCAATGGTCGAAGGGCAAGTCGCGGAGCGCGGCTGGAAACCCTGGTAGTCAAGGCAGCAACTTCGACATCATTCTCAGTGTCATCGCCTTCGACAGTGTGAGGAGACTGGAGGAAGCGGGAAAAGGCAGAAGGCTCACGACGCTCGGTTTGGAGTAAGAAAGGGTTGTGCCCATTCTCATCATCTTCCAGGTCTTCGAGGGATGGCATCAACAGATGCTCGGGCACACATTCCGTCCCGCCACTGGTTGTGGTCAAAGATACAAGGATGGGTCGGGAGACAATCACTGGAGGGGGAGAAAAGTGAGGCCATCCTACTCCTCGAGTGGTGCCATCATCGGGTCTCATTGTGCGGGCTCTCTTGGCGGGCGATTGGGGCGGGGTGACCAAAGCTGAAGTACTTGCCATGGTTGCTGGGGCTGTGAGGGGAACAAGTAAGGGAAACGACGGATCAAACGAGAGGATGGATTGACTTTTGGATCTTTTGTGGCCACTTTTGATACAACCAGTGGCCTCCTCAGAGACGTCCAGCAAACTCATATCGCAGAGCATACTCTTAGCTCGCTTGTGTGAACGCATCCTTGCAGCACCCAAAGTGATGTTGTCCTTGAGCATGGTATGTGTATCTAGAGCACCAACGGGAAAGAAACGAGGAAGAAACAGTCAAGATACTAGTAGCTGGATAGCAGTAACGGGAAGATTTGGGTGCGAGTTGGTTGCTAGCTATAGTAGTGGCAGCTTGCTTGTAGATCTTCTTTTGCCTCACTTGCTTGTTCAAATTATGATCCAGAAGAACAAGGATGTCCTTTTTGAGGACAAACCAGTGAGCCCTCCATTCTTGCATAGTGCCTTGATCATTCGCTCGCTCTTCTAAATCTCCACTCCGTCCGTACGATATCCGATAAAATCCTCAGCTCTTAGGCGATGGTGTAAGTATTGTGACTGTCCGAAGCCAAAGACTGACTCACGGCAACCCAGGAGGTGTTCCAGTGGCCCCGGAGAATGGTTCATGGTGTGGCGTGGATGGCTTCGTGGATGATCCAGGCAGCCCCAAAATTGTGAATGGTTGTCATTGGGGCCTATTTTTCCAACGTTCCCAAACGTCGCGTGATGCGACCTTGAGGGAGTTCAGAGACATGGTACCTGTACCAACGGTAACGGGCACCGGTACGTACATCCAAAAGGACCGACAAGCAAAGAAGAAGGAGAGAAGGTTCTGGCAGGTTCTATCCTCGCTCGGTTGAGCTCTCGGTTGTCACCAGTTCATTGTTTAGTGTCTGATACGACTGTACACGACTTGCATCCCGACGATTATTGCCTCGTCTTCCACAAGCGCAAGTGGTACTAGTACTCCAATCCACTACCGGTAGCTAGCTACTAGTAGCTACATGTACCGGTAGACGGAAGAAGCGTGCAACACACGCGTATTCAATCCAATCGAGCATCGATCGAACATTTTTTAACGAATTCAATCGAAATCGAATCGAATCTCAATCAAAAAAGTGAGACCAAAGTTATTAGGCTAGCAGAGCTGTAATCTGTGGAAGCTAATCTCTCATGCCACACAAAGATCTTCTTTTGTCGGTCATCACCAATTTTGGTTTGGGATCGACAACAATACGGAACTCGGAAGTTGCAAGGAGGGACAAAAGCTTTCATTGTAACCTCATGCAATGCCATTCAATGCATGCCCAGATTGATCCCTTGGTTCCCCGTTAGTTAAAGCCACGAGTTGACAGATAGAGAGCCATATACAATGGAACAACAACTTTTGCTCAAGCTTCTGTGGATCAACAATGAGCCCACGCGTATGAACATGCTCCGGATGTTTCTACAAGGTCCCGGTGCCGATCCTTCGGTGAACAAAATGTCTCCAGAACTGTTTCTCCAAGCGATTGCGTATCACGGCAAGTTGGTCAAGATCATAATGGAGACCATTCCCGGCAAGGAAGAGCTATGTCAGCAGGAAATGGGTATTCTGTTGCAGATTGCCATGAATACACGTGTAGCTCTGGTGGAAATGCACGGAGAAGATTCGCCCATTGTGTTGCGATTCCAAGATGGATTGTCTCCTGTTTTCACTTAGCTGAAGCTAGCGGATCTTCTCACCAGGATGAATGAAATGAATGAATCGAATATACCCAATCCGCCCCGCAAACCCAGGCGGTACTATCACATGACAGGAAAAGGACGACACCAGATAGATGATGGAATGTAATTTTAGTCAATATTTTTGCATCACACAAACTACAAGTAGTTAGCTAGCTGTTTTTTGGATCATGATAACAGAACGAAGTAGAAGATGAATGTACATGGAGGAAATCTCTTGACCACAACCTCGCGACTTCCATGTTTGTCCGTCCGTTTCTTCGCCAACAGGTATTCCGTAGCCAGCACTTCTCTCCTGACTCTATTTGGGTTGCAATCTCCCATGCGATTGCTTCGCATTTAGACAAGATTGCCGAAGCACTATCGTGTATACAAGAACTTGGTGCTACACGGCGGAAAGCAGCGCCTTTGGGTGGAAACCCATCCCGAGCATACAAGGTGAGTAAACTCATTTAGTTCAGTCAGTTTTTGCTAAAATCGTATGAGCTTGCATTGTACACTCGTGTGGACCAATAATGTAAGGAATTATTCAAGATGGCTACGGAGGCAATCATTCTTTATGCAGCAGTCAGAGAGTGAGGGAGGATTGTGGATTATTACTTGGTAGTACAGCACAGATTCCAGTTTATCTGCAATCGTTCTTTTTATACAGCATCAAAGGGTCCCACGGAGGTTGTTCGAGTAGATGATGGAGCTAGTTGTTGCTTTGACTGTCGTAGACTCGTGGTCGAAAAGTGTGTGGAAGGTGCCAATTTTTCCACCACGTATTGTTCATCTGTCTTGCAGACGGGGCATTTTCCATCGTGGGCCTTGACCTTTTTCCAATGTTTGTAGAGGCAATTTTCGTGATATTCGTGATGACAATTGGGATTGTTGGAATGTGTGACATTTTCTCCTTCTTCGTAGTCTTTGCTGCACAGGACGCAGCGAGGAATGTAAATCTTGTTGGTAATCCGCTGTTCGACAGATGTCATGCTTTCCGTAATCAAGTTATGTTTGTTGTTGGCTCCTCCCATTTGTTCACTATCCATCATTAATTGAATATCCGATTCCTCTTCGCCGTCGCCTTCTTCCATAGTGGCCATGGGTTCTTTGGTAGCATCCGATTTTAGGAACACTTTGGTGGGGACCTTGGTCTTGGAGTCTTTGGTATAATCTAATCATGAAACAGTTATCAGTGATGGAAGAGGATAAGAGTGAGATAACTGCATGACACACGGTAGCTAGACGTAGAATCTCTTGCGTTCCTTACCATCATCGTCATCCCCTTTTCTGTGAAGTACATCCCGTTTTTTGAAAACTCCACAGCACCATTCTTGCTGGCATGAGAGGAAAAAGACGATTATCACAAATCCCATACACGCGCCGATCATTCCTATGATCAATTTGTGTTTTTCGCTGAGAGCCATGGTAGATGGGTAGGTTTCTAGTTTGGTTTGGCTTTGGCTATGGATCCTTTGATTGGTCTATCTTTCTTTCGCTTGTGGTTTTGCTGAGAGGAATAATGAGAAACTGAAGCCTGAACAAAAGGCATACTACTACTCCATGTACTATAATATAGAGTATAGAGCAAAGGTGCACAGCTGGCTTGCCAATTAAAATTGCCATCCAACCAAAATGAGACAAACAACGGAAAAAGGGAACTTTCTAAAGTACATTTTTGCATAGTACATAAGTGGCAGTCTTACTTCTCCTCAACGAGCAATCAAGGCATTAATGCTTCTTGGGGTTGCTGGACTGGATCATTTGAAAGATTTATCAGAAACCAACTGCCCAATGTCACACTTTTGCCTCGCGCTGTGTATGCATGCATCTTGTTTGCATGCAAAATACGAGGACGCAGAGCTCACTGGAGCTTGTCCACCGCCGAGAGGGAAGTACCCAGCTCTCGGTTATTCACACTTCAACACGTTCTTCGTTCTTTCTTCAAGAAGCCAATTGCTGGAACTTGTCGTCCTTTTTGCTGGATCTTCTCATCATCGGCGTCCTGCTGGGTAGACTCAGTGTTGTCCTCTGGCTCTAAAGGAGACACAAAACAAAGCTCACAAAACAACAAAACAACAACAAACAACACAACAATTACTACACTCCAGTAATACAATCTTCTCTACACATACATACCCACAATCATGACATACATCTACCCCCTAGCAGCCAAGGTTCTATCCGAATTTGTTGGAACTACCCTCACCATACTCTTTGGAGAGTCCATCATTGCCAATGAACTCCTCGCTAGCACCAAGGGCCATGGCATGGGATTTCTCGCCGTTGCCCTTGGATTTGGCTTGGCCTTTGGGGTCAACATAGCTTGGTTTGCTACCATTAGTGCCCATCTCAACCCTGCCATGTTCTTCTTTTTGGCTCTCATTGGGAAAGTGGAATGGAAAGAATTTTTGGCCTGCTCCTGTGCCAATTTTGCAGGAGCCTTTGTGGGAGCGGTCCTGGTAGCCATCTTTTTCATGCCACATTTTGGATTCTCTATTCCACTTCCTTCCAATACCAGTGATGCAGCCACCTATATTGAAGGACCCGTCAGTATGGAAACCAATGCTGGAAGACTTGCCTCTGCATTTGGACCAGCATCAAGAAAGAGGGAGAGTGTAACTATTGGTACAGAAATAAGATCCTTCTTCCATTTGCCCAATGATGAACGATTCCTGGAAGGCCACAACACAAACACACAAGTTGCTGCTGACGATGTCAGCCGCTTGGAGAAGATGAAAATGAGACAATCAAGGCGCCAGTCGGTCACACTACAAACAGCACCTCCCACTCATTTGGAATTCTTCAACCACCACTCTGTCAACTTGGCCGAGCTAGCGCGTGCAAGGGAGACTACAGAAGATTGTACCATTGAACCCCTGCGTCATTCGGTGCAAGTGGCTGGGCTCTTGCGTGCTCGTGATGCCAATATTGATACTATGCAGCCAAAAGAGCAGGACATTGAGGCTGGCTCCACTCATACCGCCCAAACTGATGAATCATTTCAAGGAGGAGTGCCAGCTCAGACCAAAGTCAGGTTCAATGTAGAAATTGATGATATGATTGATGTGGAAAACCTGTCCATTACGGAGGATCCCAGCAACAACAACATGGCTGCTGCAGAAGAGCAAGACACTGCCACAATGGCCTACAAGGCTGCCTTGCAGGCTGATGCCAGTGCCAAACTCTCCATTTTTGCAACCAGACCAGCCATCTACAACCGCCCTTGGAACTTTCTGCAGGAAGCAATTGCCACCGCTGTCTTGGTGCTGGGTGCAGAAATGTTCAATTTGCGCAAGGAGTTTCAAACCGAACTCACGGGGGCAACATGGCAAGATGGCTCCTTTTTCCAATCCTTGTATATTGCTCTGTACATCACTTTGTTGGTTCTTGGCTTGGGAGGCACCACTGGATTGGCCGCCAATCCAGCACGTGATCTTGGACCACGCCTGGCACACTATCTGCTGCCACTTCCCGGCAAAGGATCCAGTGAATGGCACTATGGATTGGTGGTTCCCCTCTGGGGGCCCATGTTTGGTGCGGCCATGGGTGCTGGTATCTTCAAGTTGATGGAAGCCATGTATGAGATGGTGGAAATTGTTGGTGAAGAGGCCAACGAACTTTAATGAATTGGGGACATGATGCTGCCATAGATTAGAGGCACAATAAACATAGAAGAGAATTTTGATATAATTTGCCAAGGAACAGTAGTCTAGAAGCGTGTATTTCTGTTAGCTGGCCGGGTTGTTTTGCAAAATAGATAGCTAGGACTCAAGCAACCACTTTAGATAACGGCGGTGTCAAGAATTACTTGAGAAACGGTCCTGTACGGGTACTTGAGATGTACGGTACCGGTACGGTACGACTGTACACTATCGCAGTTCTGAATTCTGAACCTGCTCTGGAGAGCTTCTGCAGCTCTGAAGGGTTATAATTAGCTCAACCCACACGCACGCCAAACCCATACCGGTACCATCCGGTACCGGTACGGTACTGTAGCCTACTAATAGCTACTAGTTCTACTTAAGGAGGTATACCTACCTTCCGATAGACGGACAAACGTTGGGTGGTCTCGAGGTACCTCTGCCGGTACTTTCCAGAGCTCGGACCTCGAAGGCACATTATGTGGAACACGGAATCTATCAGTCAAAACACACGAGATTGTTGTATCTGTGGGTTGCCTGACGAACCCCCCAACGGCCCTTCTAAGCCAATCAAATAATAGGAGACGGCCGACCTTGATTTGGTCAGTAACGTGGTAAAGTCCAGACCAATCAGTAGAGGATGCAAGTTTCGTAAGCAGTCAGTCGATAGCAGCAAGTGTCAACTATAGTTGTTCCTGGTAGCAAGAAGGAAGATGCTATCATGTCTACTCTACTAGTATTTGATCAGGGAATCCATTGTGAGGATGACATCGCAGGAGGAGGCAAATGATGGGGGGAATGATGGTCCTCCACTTGTCACGCCGGTTCCTGCATCCAGGAGTACACGTAGCAAGGGCTCACCACAGACGCTAGATCAACTCTTGGGGTGCCTTACAGCGAATCAGAAAGAAAAAGCAAGACGTGAGCATTCGAGGATTGAACAAGGTTTGAACCGGTATGACCGCAAGCTGCCGGATGAAGTACAAGCAAAGATATCTTGGGAAGTTAAGAAATGCCTCAATCGTGGCGCACCTGCCCAGAAACCAGCGCTGGAGATCACCAGAACAGTCCACGTACAAGAAACTTCATCTGCAAAAACGGACACTGACGAAGATCCTGCTGCCACTGTTGACAAGAAGCCAACTCGCATTATTGTCGAAAGAGAAAGTCTTTGCCAGTTCATTGAGGACAATCTTGCATGTTCCATTTGCGGCAAGTCTGGTTTTCTTGAATTCTCCTTCAGAACCAAATGCCTTGCTGCTAAGCCTCGACTTGTCTGTAATAGTCCCAAGTGCAACGGAAGGACTGTTGAGGGGGAGTGCAGCCGGACCAACATAGCAGTGAAGCGTGGGCAATCCTTCGAATATTTCATACCAGACAAACTTCGATTTGTTTTGGCGCATCTAGCTGGTGGAGATGGGAGTACAGAAGCAGGACGTCTTCTGGGTATCATGAGCCTTCCATGTTCGACTTCAATGACAACCCACACATTCAAGGAAATAGTTGATGGACTTTACCCAATCATCAGAGCGGTTACAGAGGAAGCAATTCAGAACAATCTATTCGACGAAGTAAAGATACTCATGACAGATGAGATAGACAACGGCAGCTTTGATTTGGAGAAATGGAAGACTGATATAATGGAAGGAAAGACAAGCAATGATCCGTCCGCATTGTCCTCTATTGATTTGGTCGTTTCCATGGATATGGGATGGCAGAAAAGAGGAAGTGGTAGGAGACATGATTCCTCCAGCGGGCATGCATGTCTTATAGCACAGAAAACTCGAAAGCACATTGCTTGGTGCCTGAAGAGTAATTTCTGTTCTACATGTAAGAGACATGAAGCAAAGGGAACTGTTCCACCCGGTGACCACCAATGTCAAGTCAACCATGAAGGGTCGGCTGGATCTATGGAAGCATCGGCTCTCTTGTACATGCTTGAGTTCTTACACGACAAGTACCAGTTACATGTTACCAGAATCATTACGGATGATGATTCCAGCATGCGTGCTAATGCGAAGTGGTCTAACGAAGACTTCCTTCGAATGAACGGCATTTCAGAGATACCTATTGCTGGTCTTGTTCTACAATTCAAGAAGAAACCACAGCAACACATCGAAAAGCCTTGTAAGGTGTGCACACCTTTCGAGTTGCAGAACAAGACTCCTCCAAAGCACAAATGCCCAACATGGAAAGAAGTTCGCCGTACTGGTGGACTCCTACCTTCCACCATTCCCGAGCCCGAGTTCATTGCTGATCCTGCACACCGAAAGAAAGGCCTTAGGAATGACTTGTATGCTCTTTATGGCAAGAAAAAGAAGTACAACCATGGTCTCTGTGAGGGTGACATCTTACGACTCTGCGTCAACTTTGTTTCATTGATATGGGACCTAAAAGATGTTCCAGAGTCTGAATGGAAGAATAGGAGTCAAGCCCCGTTGCTACATCACTTCGATGACCACAGGTATTGTTGCGATTCTTTCTGCACTAGGAAGAATGCGACGGAAGAAGAAAAAGAACAGTCAGACAAGCAGTATCGTTCAAAAGAAAAGGAACCTGAGCTCTTCGAAGCTATTCGAACGATAATGAAGAAGTACACTCGAATGAAGCGGTTACAGGAAGTAGTGCACGGAGGTGATACTCAAGTGAATGAGTCGCTGAATTGCACGATATCTTGGCTCGCTCCCAAGAACAAGCACTACAGCGGCACGTTGTCCCTCCGCGTCAGAGTTCTCATGGCTATTGGCATTAACATCCTTGGCCCAAAGGCATTCTACACAAAGGTATTTTCCCTTCTTGGTATTGAAATGGACGCTGCCACGGACCGGTATCTCACTATTGTTGATGCTGCGAGATGCAAGCGACTCGCGATGAGGAAGACTCCTGCTTATCGACGCAGGAGAAACAAACGAGTATACCAAAAGATATTAGCCTACCACGCTAAGCTGAAAGAAGATAGACAAAAAAACATGTTCTATGAAACTTGCAGTGCGTTAGATGAGGGAACTGAACCCAAGAGAAAGAAACAGAAGACGAAAAGCAACAATACACAAATGCATCTGCAGGGTCCCAAGCCAGCTGGTTGTTCTGATGACAACTACTGTAAGGCCTGTGGCAATTGGGGGCACAAGAGAAGGACAAGTCGTCTTTGTCCTAAGAACCGTAAGCTATGTGATAGCCATCCATCCGTCAGTGCGTTAGAAGGAATGACCGACGACCAAGTGAAAGAAACACAACAGAGTCTTCTTGACAGCATTCCTCTTGAAATGGAAGAAACAGAAGCCCACAATCGAACTCTCATAGTGGAGAACATCCTGGAAGACAACGACAATGATGAAGACGACATAATGAACTAATAAGATAGTAGACAGTGACAAATAATTTCTTTCTTAACACTTAGAAGCAAACAGCTGCGATATCGCGGCACTTCTTTACAGTAGAACCGAATCGTCAGTTCTTAGGTTCTTCCTTCGACTCATTGCCAGAAGCATTCTCCGACTGCAAGATGTTCTTAGCAGCTTGCATCGTACTCTTGTCATAGGTGGAAGCAAAGTCCAAGGCTATGCCCCAGTATTCACGTTCGGTCTTCGAAGCATTCTTTTCCATCTCTTCGACGTAGGCTTCGAAGTCTGCAGCAGTGGGTTCACCATAGTCGGTGTCTTCCTTGGCCGTGTCTTGTTCCTTTGCCGTATCTTGTTCCTCTACCTCTTCCTTGACCGTGCCTTGTTCCTCTACCTCTTCGTTGTGGATCTCCGTATCAGCTTTCATGGGAGACATAATAGACTGGTGAGTGTAAAAACGAGGAACATACCCTGTAAAGGCCTGCTGTTCGTTGTCATTGGGGATCTTCTCACGGACATACTGGACCATGCAGGAAGGCAACTCCTTCCTCTCAGTAAGATTGTACATGTTCGATGCCATCCAGTGATAAAAACACCACCTCTGCTTAGGAGCTTCGAGGTCATCCCAACACTTCGCAAGCCTCTTGTCTTCGGGAACTTTGGCAATCATCTGGTCAAAGAGTAGATCCTTGTCCATCATTGTGATGGAAAAGGTGAACCTTCCACAGCAAACGTACTGGAATCTAGACATGCACTCGCAGTACATGACAGTAGAATCATCATCACTGCTGTCTGCCAATCCAACTGTGAACAATCTCTTGAAGTCGGGCTTGAGGAACCTAGTGGCAACTGGTGCACCAGAAGCCAACTGCCACCTTTTCGCAGGACCACAGTAGACAAATCCAGCATTGGTCTTTGGGTCGTAGAGACACTCCGCACAAGTAAAGACAATCTCTCCGGTACCATGACACTTCTTCACAATGTCAGGATGGAAGGAGGTAGTGTTGGCCTTCAATTGATCTGGTGACATACCAAAAAGGTTGTCATCAGGATCTTCCATGATCAAGATTTCCTTTCCCTCACACGAAGGAGGATCAGATGTCTCCAATTCAGTAATCAACATGATGCGAATATGCTTGAAGCTGGAATTGGAACTCAACTTGATCCAACTGTACTCAGAGATAGAGAGTCTGCTTCCCCTTTTCACATCAGGCAAAGTTTCAGAAAGAAGAGTGTCAGTAACAGCTTTGAAACAATTGTTGCTGCCATCGAAGAGCACCATCTTCAAGATTGTTTTGTCCCCAAAGCATTGCTTCGTCTCTCTACGGATAGAAAGAACAATTGCCTGCAACGAAGCCCCAACTGTGGGAGCTGGGTATTTGCTGCCAGGATGAATCACGCGAATGGATGGATAGTCGATTTTGTTGACCAGCATATCAGCCAGGAAATCAATGGAAGCACCACCGAAATGAGTAACCGTGATGCATCTGCGGCAGAACGCAACTTCATGGTGCAGCTCGATAGTCTGGTCCTGGTTGCCGATTGGGTAAAACCAAGATAATAAGAATAATGGCACGCGCACTGGCATTGCCTATCTCCCGCCACAGAAATGAAGGGGCGCCATTTCAGTGAGATTCCGTCGGACCGAAACTTCCGAAGGCATGACTGCTCGTTTGACAGCCGATAAATTCGTTTCACCATGCAAATTGTTGCTGTTACTCCGGCAATGAACCTGCCCTTCTTGACCCTCTAGAATGTTATCCCAATGACGTCCAATGACAATGCCGATATGCTGGTAGGGAAATTCGAGTACGCTCTACACACCGGTGGTAATGGTATCAAGGGAGGGTTCTTCTTTGATATAATAGACTGTATCATCATGGTGACATGAAAATTCGGGATACTCCAGCCTCCACCCAATCGATATCCGCCATTTTGACACCTCCCTTGATACCACCGCCACAGATAGCTAGCCAAATGGCTTGTTACGTCGAGGGCCCAATGGCAGCCCATCTTTACTTGACTATGGCCCATCATTGGTCAGTCCAGTTACGCTTGTTCATCATCGTGAGATAATGATTGCTTCGCTGGATACCACCGTGTTAAAATGGGTTATTAGCCATCGTTAGTCTTACTCGTGATTGAAAGGTAGGTATACCTCCTTAATTAACAAGTAATTCAATGGCCTGACCAGACTACAAGCAATAGCTAGCTAGTGATTGAGAGTACCGTATTCTGCCGATTACGATGCTATGGCGCAAGGCAGGACTAAGGACTAAGGACTGTGCATTCATGTCAGGACCAAATCATGCGTTGGCGGTCAAGTATTGGAAGCCGCCGTGCAGGTCGCAGACGATAAGTTGGAAGGCCGACGATAGCCCACTTCATGTCCAGGAAGGATGCCGTAGACGTTTGCTCCTGAGCTGGTGACAAGGAAGGGCGACAGGTCTACGATGTCATGGCTTTCGACGACTGCTAGAGTGCTGTGGCTACACAGTAACTAATAAGCTTTTATCGTTGTGGAGACTTCTCTCTACATGAACTATCAGCTAGACAAGCAATCTTCCCGGAATGCTAGTCGAGCTTGAGACTTCTTTGTGACTATGATACAGACCCAATGTGGTGGCACATCCTCGATGACTCAAGCGGTATCCTCGGCCTCGTCGTTTAGAGAGGTGTGGAGGCAGAATGAGGATGCGTGTTTGGGAGGAGACAGGTTTTCCATGACATAAACCTCCCTGCATACAGGACAATTGTTTCGGTTTTCTGTGGAGGTCGACCAGTACTTTTGAAGGCAATCTTTGTGGTACTCGTGGTGGCAAGCAGAGTTATTGGAATGGGTGACAGGCTCCCCAATTTGGAAGATTTTGCTGCACAGCACACACCGTGGCATACTCAAGGATTGGCGAAAGCTAGAAGTGACTGCAGAGCATCGCTTGGACTTTCTCCCCGAGGGAATGGTGAGAGTAGATTGGACGACGTCTGTTTCGTCTTCGCTAGTCTCCGTAGAACTGCCCATCCCGGAGGTGTCGTCCTCATCAATGGTTACACTGGAGCTCAAACGTTCGAATTGAGTTGAGTCATTAAAGGTTTGAAACTTGCACAGGCAGGACAGGCATATTATATTGAGTAGCTGGGGTAAATACCTACTGAGACATCTTGTAAAATGCCAAGTGTACCTATTTCATGTTCCGAACCCGTGGCTTGCGGTTGTCAACCAGCGTGTCCCGAAGTTGGGAGAGAAGGATTCATAGCCCCGTCGTCACGTCGCTGTCTGGTCTGCAATAGTTTGGGCTGCGACTGGCCTACTAGCTTCCTACAGTTCCATCCCTCTTCGAAGCTGCGGCTTCCACGGATTGCCTCGCCAATGACAGTGGCTGCATCGCCACATTCCTCTTTCTGCTTGATTCAATGCTGTCGCTTCCTGGACAGGGCGATGCCAGCCAGATCGTACATGTAGCATCTACGAATGCGTTCCGGGCGAGGGAAATACGGACAGATTCAATCTTTGCCGACCTCGAAAGCAACTAGGCCACCTCGCTGCAATGTCACAAGCCGCAACAACTGCACGGTGCTAACCTAGCTAGTAGTAACACGCACATTGAACAATGCCATGCAATTATATATCTTGTATGTAAAATTGTTGTCCCTATCCAATCCGTCTACCCAGGGTCATCTGACAACAGAAACTAAATCATAAAGGATGTAGTACAATGTGCCCATTTGGTACCGCAGGCTCGGTAGTCCCCGCAACTCAGACAGAAACTTCATCCTGATATACCTCCTCGCCTAGGCGAAACAATCGCGAGCTCTTCTCAATGAAGCCAGCAAGGCCTCCCTCTGGCTTTTGCGGTTGTGGCTGTTCCTGTGGAGAGAAAGGAGGCGCTTCAATATCGACCTGGGCTCTCTCTGGAGGTGCCGCGCTGCCATCGTCAGAATCCGGTTCATCCATGAAGGCTTCCGAAAGAAAAGCTGCTGAAAGATTATCTTCCGTCACCTCTGATACGCGGTGCAGTGCTTTGGGCAGTGTGTTGGGTCCTTCAGTATGCCTTCGCTGACTACGCCTTTTTTCTCCCGATTCGGGTCCAGCCGTGTGGATCCAATAGGTCTTCATCTTTCCCTTTCCTTTCACTTCCGTCATTCCTCGAAGATATGTTTTGATGGTGTCATCCTGCTTCTTCAAGTTCTTGTACGCTATTTCGGAGCAATGGATGCAATTCTCCTTCGACGTGCTCTCCATTCTAGAAGCTGTTGGTTCAGTTGGAAAAGAACAACAGCGATAGTGAGTGCAAATTGAACAGATAAAAGAGAAGACCGTCCCGTCAATGCTTACCAGTGTTAACCGTATCTCCAAACAAACTGTTCGTTCAGTTGGAAGGCACAACAGTTGTCGTCAGTACATACAGAACAACCAAAATATCATTGCCGTCGTGCTTACCAATATCGAGGGTTCCGGGAGCCAACGACGTCAGCTACTACGGGCCCCGAGTGAAATCCAACACGGATATTGACGTATCCTTTGCTAGGATCATCGAGATCAACTCGTGTGTCGTTTGCTGCTTCGATGGCATCAATGGCAAAGTTCGCAATGCGCTTTGTGTGATCATCGGGTTGATCCTTCACTAGATTTGTCACAGCCACTGCGAATAGAAGATATTGCATGTAGTCATGAGCACATAAGATAAGCAAGAAAAACCTAGCAGTATCGGGGTTGGCGAACTGAGCCATGCAGAATGATAACTTACTGTATGCATCACCAATGGTCTCCACCTGGAAGGCCAAACAGTTAGAGAGAGGACAGGTCAGTCAGATAGCCATCAAGGTGTTAACAAAGGAATCAAGGCAGTACAACGCACCTTAAAGATATCGTGCTCATGTGACAACTGGTCAAACTTTGTGTATAGACGATCCAACATATGTGCGACCTTCTTCGGCTCCAGAGTAGACGAAATGGTCGTAAAGCCCACAATATCGCAGAAGAAGATTGTCACCATTTCTTTGTGCTCTGAAGCAACCTCGCGTCCATCCTGAAAGCAAAGGAGAGAGAGAGAGAGTTTTGTTAAGGAACAGATCGGCACCACGCATCAAACCACAGACAGCGACAACTAACCCGGAGTGCCTCGGCGATATGCCTTGGAGGTGCAAGAAACGACTGGGAGGTGAGAGCGCCATTACGTCTTGATGAGCATGGCACTTTTGCCGGAACTTACCTCGGGAAGATGTCAAAGAGCGAAATTGTAGCTCTGTCTTTGCTTGCTCCATTATCGACCTTGCTACAATCCATTCTCTTGACACGCATGTTCACTTCTTCAAAGGTTGGGCGTTCCTGGGGATCCTGTACCAAGCAGTCACTCATGAGGCCTTCAATCAGTGGCGGACAATCTTTGGGGACGGGAGGTCGTTTGTGGATGTTGGGGTCCGCAACTAGCTTCAAGACTTCCTTAGGATCTTCCCCTTCGTAGGGGTCTTTCCTGGAGAAGACTTCGTAAAGGATAATCCCATACGCGTACATATCCGTCGCTGCCGTGTTAACGCTGGTGCCTCGGAGGAGTTCGGGGGCCATCCTAGTGGGCAACAACGCAGGAACAAGTTATGTGAGCGGCATGATTCACCCATGCTGTCGTCACGATGCAATTTCCAACCCCTTACCAGAACGGCGTGCCTGCAGCGACGCCAAGAGAGTGTTTCTGACTAAGGCCTGTGGTAGCAGAAGAAGGAAAGTCAGCCGCCTACGTTGCCAGCAATTCAAGCCACTTTATACATAATCCAAACTGAACATACCGAAATCAGCCACCTTGGCCCGAAACTTGCTGTCGATCAAGATATTGGCAGCCTAAACAGATAGATCATGTGAGCGGCATCATCACCATGCATGCGTGGAGTCGTTCGCTCGTGACAAGCAATACAATTAATTTCCTTACCTTGAGATCTCCGTGGATGATCTGTGGGTTGCTGGCGTGCAAGAACCGGAGGCCGCTGGAGATGTCACGAATAATGGGAAGTAGAATCTCCCCCTCGAGGACCATCGTGTTGTTGTGTAGAATGTCATACAACGAGCCATGCTCCATGTATTCCATGACGAGCATTGGATCTTCGCCCTTTTTGATGACTGCCCCCATGACAGTGGTGATGCAAGGATGACGCAGCTTGGACTACGATACGAAATAAACGTGAGTTGCAGTTCCCAAGGAAACGAGTGTGCACACACAAACCAGGTGGAAGGAGTCAGTCGTTACGTACCAAATAGCGCATTTCGCTGATAAAGTCCTTTTCCAGTTTGCGCCTCTCGGCCTTGGTGGTACTGCCAAAACCGAGGGTATATTTGCTGGCACCACCTCCACCGCCCATGGATGTGGAACCCAAGTGGTTTGTGTTGCTGATGGACATGGAACCCAACAACTTTGGGTCATCGGCGCCATTACTCAACGACATGGAACCCAATTTCTGATCGTCACCGCCATTTGTCAAGGAGACGGTCCCCATTCCACTGGTTGTCAGCACGCCACTGTGTTTGCCACTGCCGCCACCTTTTTTGGGTGGAATGACTCGTTTCACAGCGACTTCGGTCCCCCGATACTCGGCCAACAAGACAACCCCAAAGGTTCCCCGTCCCACCACGACGGGCGGTTCTTCAAATTTCAATTCCTGCTTGTCGACTTTCCAAACGGCATCATTTTTGCGTTTCTTTTGTTCCATGACGGCCCATACGGTAATGGCAATCGCCACCAACCCGGCAGCGACAATGCCAATAATGGTGCCCGGGGATGACCACGCATTCGCACTAGCAGTCGCAAAGAGTGTATCGGCCGTACAGTGTGCCGTGATTCCGACTCCGGTACTCGTGTAGCCTTGTGGACAAATACACATTCCCGATTGTGTATCACACGTGTAATTGTAAATGCGTTCGCAATCCGACACATGCACGCAATCGCGTCCATCCCATGTGGGCATGGGATACACAATATGCGCCGATTGTTTTTCCGGTGGAAAGACGGTTTGGGCGACCCACGCCCGGTCATTTTGCAACAGTGTCAATGCATAATCGCCTTGGCCATTTTCATCAAATTGCAATTCACCCAACATGGTTGGAAATGTTTGGGTATTGAGATGGTTGGCGAGCACAGTGGCATTGGAAATCGTATTGGTGGCTTCCATGGTTTGCACCGCGACGGAAATAAGTGCCGATCCCAGTGTGGCGGCTTCGACGACGACGGTATCAGAGGACAATTCTTGAAAGCGACGGGAGTACTCTTGTGTGGTCCATCCCGTGAGAGCATCGGTAGCACGGACCGATTCAGCCCAAATAGCAACTCCCATGACGTGTTCGACATCCGTGCCCAAGGCTTCTCGAAAATCTTGTCCCCCGACACAAATCGTGTAGACTTGGGCTTTGGGACTCCACTGGACGTTGCGCATGGCCGTATTCCAGGGCACGCAATCGTAGACACACGTAATGACAATGTCGGGATTGATTTGAGAAAGATTGCGGGCGACGGGTTCCAAGACGGAAGCATTGGGGGTTTGGGGAACTTGGGTTTGGGAAATAATCTCAAAGTTGTATTGCGCCGCGAGATCGGGTGCGACAGCACACGCGGCCGTAGTGAATCCGACATCTTCCCAAATGGTGGCGACCGTCTTGGCGTCGGTATGTTCGGCCAGTCCAGCAAATGCCGGCACTAAAAACTTTCCCACGGGTGGCGCCGTCGTAAACACGTACGGTCGATCGGCAAAGTTGGAAGTCAGTGCGGAACCGGCGCACATGAGTAATCGTGGCTCGCTGGCGTTGGCATTGTGTTGCGTCACGACCGTCGATAAGGGTTTGGTTAGTGCCGAAGAATAGCCCGCCACCATCATATCCACATTGTCCGCCTTGACGAGTTTATGCGCAATGGCTTCCGTGAGTTCGGTCGACGATTGATCGTCAAATGTCTGCAAATCGAGTTTGTAGTGTTTCCCATTGACTTTGGCACCACAGCGATGCACATTCACATAGTCCAATACCAACTGATACCCCAATCGTTGTCGATAGCATTGAAAGTAGTACTTGTCTCCTTGTTCCAACGACGAAGGACCTGCCAGCAGAATCCTGCCGCCATCAAACACACACGTCCGGTTCGTGATGGCTGACACGACGGACGTATCCACGGATCGAAGAATCGATACCACACTGCCAGTCGGCAACACTTCGGCTATACTGTCGTCGCCTTGACAGACACGCACCAAGAGAGTCACAGTCAAGCCGAGCAAACATCGAGAGAGCAACAACATCTTCATCATCTCAAGAGAAAAAAACAAACAAATGAAGAGAAAGGAAAATTAATGTCCCTCTTTCTTCACTGAACTAACAGTGGTTCGTATAATAGAATGGAAGGACGACGAAAGCAAAATGACTAACTTTGAGACAGTACTTTCACAGCTTTTGGGCCTGTGCTGTGACTTGCTGAGTCTGTGATTCAATCCTTCTCGGACCGTGCAACCTTACGGTCCTCTTGCTCTTTAATTCTCAATAATCAATAACGTTAAATACAACATTGCACTTGCAATAAGAAACACACCACTTTCGGCCCAAGGGCAATGTAGTTTCACTGGGAAGTTGAAGTGACGTAAGAGCAGCTATCACACCCGCTTTTGGGGTACTTTTATGTGCCTCCTTCTTTTCGAATGGAATGACTCCGTTGTCGGGCAGGGCACTTTCTTACACTTTCCGTTGGATTTCTGAGAAGGGGCAAGCACTTTTAGGTCTTTGCTCCTGGAATCAAATGTAGTGGAGTACTAGAGAACGGTAGGATCTACGAGGACTTGAGTACTGGTGTGGCTGGCTACTGGCTACAGTTAATTAAGACGACAGGTCATCTAGCCAGTCATACGATTATGCCTGGCAGCTTCTCGTGACGGTTGAAGCTGTCTTTCATCAGGGAGTGTTTGAAGCGTCGACTGCGAAGCGGACGTGAAGCGGAGACACGGTGTTGTCGGTGGGGTTAGGTTGTGGGTTGTGGGAGCATTGGTTGGTGAAGCTGAGGGCGTAGGGTTGGTAGGTGGGAGCTCGAGGCAAGGTCTGTGTGTACCGGTAGGATGATTTGTTGGTGTAGGGGCTTGGTTGGCTGGTCAAAGAACGACTACAGGTACACCAGGGCAGGGGCGTGGAAGCTTGCTGGCACTTGGCCAGCAGCCCACCACTAACGAGGAAACTATTTTATTCTAGCTAGACTAACGCTGGCTGACATAAGCAGAACCAGGCCAGCCACCAACAGGAACCACCAACAGGAACCACCAACAGGAACCACCAAACACTTTGGTTCAGCGAAGAAGAAGAAGAACACCCTTCCGAGTGCCCCCCATCCCCTTCCAACATAAATGCTGGCTCGTTAGAGCAAAGAACTACTAATGTCACCGACGGTAGGAGACTTGACTGAAAGCAAAACAATGAAGGAAACACTGCCTTTTGCTGCTGCCTGACCAAACGTCCGCTGGGACTCTCTTGAAAGATCCCCCAGCTTCCATATGGCAGGTTGCAAAGGACTCGGAGCACCGAAAATGCACATCATTGTCGTCGAGAGGAGGGCGCAACGACCAGTTGGAGAATAGCTTGCCAAAAGGAACCGCCAACCGACCAACCGTTGCGCGACCCTGCTGCCTGACCAAACGTCCGCTGGGACTCTCTTGAAAGATCCCCCAGCTTCCATATGGCAGGTTGCAAAGGACTCGGAGCACCGAAAAGGCATTGTAAATTGAGGAGGGCGCAGCCAAAAGGAACCGCCAACCGACCAACCCGACCAACCGTTGCAACCCGACCCACCGACCCGCCGACCCACCGACCCGATCGTTTTCGAGTTTCAGGAATGAATCAAAAAGAGCCGTTTGCCAAAGTGAAGGAGAAACGGCCGACCCGAGGAGACCACAAACAGCTTCGACGGTTTAAAGAGCTTCGAAACGTGCACCAGCTCCGAGGGTCAGAGTTCACTTGAAAGGAGCCGTTGCCAAAAAGTGCCGGAGCCGGCGTGCTTCAAACAGCTTCGACGGGTTAAAAAGGGGCTTCCAAACGTGCAGCGACACCACCGCAACAGCGACACCCGCAACAGAACGCCATGGCCGATCTTGGAGGACGAACCATGAGAGGACGATGGCATGCATGGCACTTTCGTTCAGCGAAGAAGAAGAAGAACACCCTTCCGAGTGCCCCCCATCCCCTTCCAACATAAATGCTGGCTCGTTAGAGCAAAGAACTACTCATGACATTGCATGATGATGAGACTGGAACAGGAAACGGCCGCGGCATCTTGTCAACTGGAGGCGACCTACGTTGGGAACTAAAGAGGATGAGGCTGCAACGATCGGTCGAAGACCGTGAACCAAACAAACAAGCAAACAAGCAACGCCACAATGACAGAAGAACCGACCGTTACCTTGCACGAGTACGCTCCATCTCTAGCTGGAACCACCGCAAGACAACACCTTTCCAGCGGACCAACGTTCAGCGATACCAATGAGGACAGCCCCGGAGAACTGACCCCGCCGGCTTCTCAAGGTTCAAAAGAACTCCGAACTACTACGGTAAAACATCACTGAAAAAGGTGTCATCGTCATGCATTGGAAGAAGAAGTGAGTTGTGTTGTGCTGAGAGAGAAAAAGAGAAAGAGCTTGCTGAACGTCGTTTCGTCCAATTCAATTCAATTCGTTTCGTTTCAGCGACGACTTTTTGGCAAGACCAACATCAAAATCGAAAGAGGTGTCAACATCAAAAATCAAAATGGAGCTCGTCATCGCTTCTCTTTGGGCAAACGTGAACAACTAACTCAAATGAAAATCAAAATGATAACAATGCACAAACACGACAACCCGCACCCGTCGGAAAAAGGTACGGTACGATACGAACTAGTTGCATTTGGAGGATTCGATTCGATATCATTCGCAGGTGCAAGCCACGACGTCGTCGGTGGCCATGCCCCCACGGTACCTGAACCGAGAGACCATCCCGGTTTTACCATCACAGCAATGGAGAACGTCAACAATCAACCAAACAAACTGTCCTCTCTGCAAGACGCCATCCCACCAAACAAATGTCTACGGAAGGCCATCGTATTCTGGAACACGCAAATTGGTGGTTCTGGCTTTTGTAAGGAGAGCAGGAAAGATGGGATCATTACCGGTGCGCCACACTAGCAGCGCAATCGCTTCCATACAGCACTCTGCATGCAGGTAGAAAGCGCACCATAAAGTGCCTGGCTTGGTAATCTGATTTTGACATTCGTCGTGGACCAGACTTTCGCTCCCTATTAAAAGAATGATGATACGGGTACCCCCTCAAAACTCATTCGTCTTCCGGCCTCCTGCTAGCTAGATCGCGTGCGAAGATGGCATTTATTTGCTCCAACTTGCCTGCAAGGAGCCACCTTGTCGGGCAATCGGCTAGCTTTTTTAGTTTTGGAATGGCTTAGATTTGCCACCAGGGGCCGGTTGCGCGCAAGGGTTCTGCTGGATATGAAGCTTCAGCCGTTACTGTAGTCAAGAGAACAAACACCGAACCAGAAAGGGAGCACCGAACGAGCTCGTGTGGGCTACCGGTATCGTACAAAAGAAGATATGCAAAATGTGCCACGAACATTGAGGAGATATCCACGGGACTGTGTAAACTTGAAAATAAGCGAGAAGAACCCTGTGGCAAGGCAACCCTTTCAGCCACTGGCTGATGAGTCGAGTCTCACATACGGTAGGAAGAGTCATGCCAAAAACAAATAGATACCACAGAGACTAAGAGGCTGCCATTGTATGATATCCTTGCGTCAGACACTCTTCCAAGCAAGCGATCTCGGTGCCTGCAACGATACGCAGTTGGGGCTCTGCGATTTCAAGGGCACAAGGAGCGCAGTGTAGTTTTTTGGGTCAGGATCATTTAATCAATCTGGATCTTTAATACATGATGAAGCTTGCTACAATTCAAAAACTCTTCTTCGCCTCTGCTGGGAGAGCCAATTATAACTAAAGTCATTAGTGCATTCTGACAAGAGATCTCAGACTTGTTCTTATCAGCACCTCTTCGGTTCGGAGTATGGTTCATTTTAGTGACGTCAGTAGCCCAAACCAAGTTCCGAAGAGCGTTGGTTCTTATCACTCTTCGGCCAACGTTAAATTCGGTTTTGATTCCGAGGAGGCAAGTCAGTCATTAGTTTCTGTCCCTATCATCGACCCTCACATTTTGATGAAAATTCCAATGAAAGGGGTGGATGATCGTGCAAGAAAATAATGAAAGCGAGCAATGGCATGCAAAGTAGAGGCTAGTAGTATAAGACTTTTATAATGAATGTAGATATTAATAAGCTTAGTACTGGCGTGTTGCCTCTAGCGAACGCACACCTTCGAAACTGAAAGAGTTTCGCTTCAAAAGATAGTAGTGAGAGGAGGAAGATGGAGAATTCGGATGAAGATGACAATGGCAGTGATGCTACGGCGAAGCGCATAGCTGACGCCCTTGATAACAGGCATGGGAAACGCCCTTCAATCCATGAGCTGTCTTCATCAGATGATGATGAGGAAGATGACGACGAAGAACCAAAAGAGAAGACATTGCCTCCACTACCCCCATACTGCTCGCAAGATCCATCATGGACACAGGATTCCTTCATGTACCTAACCAACACAGAGTACAAGAAGCAAGTTGACACTGCCAACAGAGATGCAAGGATTGCGAAATACAAGCAGATGAATGGAATTCGTGATGATGAAGAAAGTCCAAACAGCGCAGTCACCGCGTCAACAACAACAGGCAACAACAACGACAACAACAACGAATCCTTCTGCTGGCGCCTTCTCAGCTGGCCTACCCTTTACTCCAAGCACCGACCAAGCCCAGAACTTGCGCAACTACCAGGAGTTCCTGTTGAAAGGAGGGGACAGCACTGGAGGATGGGATGTGAATCAGATTGTGAAAAGATGCGAGGTAGCATTGACGCCGCAGCTTGGAGCTGACCACAAGAATAAGAGCAAGCGGGCAGGAGCAGCTTCTTCTTCACGTGAAGCCAAGCGACTGGCAAAAGCCAAGGAAAAGGAAGAAAAGAAAGCAGCAAAGGAAGCCGAACTGAAGAAAAAGGAAGAAACGTCCAAAGAGATAGACAAAATCGTGGATAAGTTCCAGCCGGACTATCGCAAGTGCATTAGGTGCCAAGATGAAAAGCATCCCCGGAACAAACAAGATGAAACCGATTACTCAGTTGCCAAATGGTTGATTCTCAAGGAAGGAAAGCCTGAGGAGAAGCGCTATGACATTGCTGACTTCAACCATCAGCAGCTGCGCGATTTGGCCGCTAAGTGCAAGCTCAAGGGATCTGGAAGTATGTCCATGTGGAAGGCAAGGATGGAATTAGCAGCATGGGCAAAATCTGGGACGATTTACAGTGACAACAGCATCGCCAATCCTTTTACAACAGCCCAGGAGAAGAAAACGAACACATACATGCGCATTATCCAGACTTGTTTCCATCCTTCATTGGTCCAGCGATTTGTGGATCTTAATGACAGGAACAAGCGCAAGCAGTTTGAGCAGAACAGTGGCCAAGATCCAGTGAAGTCGTTTATGGTGGAGGTGTCCAATATGTACAACGATACTTCCTTCAATGAAACCCTGTCGAAGATTGTTAACAGTGACCAGAACTGCCCAACAGTGACGCCCATCTTGTTGAATGGGTGGCCAGCGGTGAGCTGAACCTAAATGATTTCGATCCCCAAACTCATCAAACTGTCCAAACCAAAGTGTACGACCTTATGAAGTCTCGCGAACTTGCTTTGGGTGGGATGACTATCTCTGGAAACCACGAGAGTGACTTTTGGACTTATGCGACCAATGTGTCTTACTTGAAGTGGCGAGCCAACGGACCGCCGCTTCCTGCCAAAGCTGTCTACTACACACACATCTTGTGCAAGCAGTATCCGGGCATTGATGGAAAGTTTGCTTCTCAGCTTGCTCCCAACATGAAGTCCGATTCCAATGTTCCAATGAATGGTTGCGCTGGTCTGATGGCAACGGCAGTGGACGCAAGAGCAATCGCGAGGTAGTAAAGAGGATGGACGAAGCTACAGAGCAGATCAAAGAAAACCACAACAAAACTTTCATGCAGCGGCAAGAGTACATTGATCTACAGAAGGCTGAAGCAAAGCGCAAAGCTGACACCGACAACTGGCAAGAGTACACGCGTCTTAGCAAAGAATTCCGCGGAATGAAGAAAGAAGACGATCCGGATAATGATATCATGTTGTCTCAACTGGCGGTACGTATTCGCAGCATTGAAAAGGACCTTGGTATCACCAACAGCATCACCGATGGGTATTAGAGAGCAATCAGAGAGAATCGACAGTAGCAGAGTAGCAGAGTAGCAGAGTAGATTAAAACAACTAGTAGAGAGTGGAATAGTACCAGTTGCTTTTATTGTCTATTGCGAGAGTGTCGCTGGCCAATGAGGAAGTGCGTTTCTTCACTGTCAAGGTGGTTCTGCGCGCTCAACTCCATATTGGCGTGGAACGAAACTTGCGAAAAAGAAACACAAAATAAGAAGATAGAGGACAATGACGGCCTTACTAATCTGACTTATTGTTCCTGCTACTAGTAAACTTGGGCCGTTCCAATCCCGGGAGGCTACTGTCCTGGCCATGTGCTCTCGAAGATGAGAGTATCCGGCTGATGTGCCCTCCAATAAGGAATCGAGTGCGATGGGATCTCCATTCTCATTTTCAGGGACGGTAGGGACGTATCGTGGAAGTGATTCGTCGCTTCGAGAGCCTCATATCTCTCTCCTGACTGCTCAGATCTGCGAATCCTCTCGTTGATGCAGAAGTTGTGCAAGGAGCCAATGGCTTGGATGAGCCAAGCCAAATTGGAAACAGAGCAACCGAGTGGATGGTTGAGAATACCCCACTTCAGGTTCATCATTCCGAATGCCATTTCAACACGAATCCTCACTTGGCTGGCATAGTAGTTGAAGTTGTCGTACTTTTTGTCTTGCTTGGAAACTCCAGCGTATACAGGGACTAAGTGTTCTGTGGGACAGTAAGCAGCATCGCCGATTGCACATATGCCAAAAGGAAGGCCTTCAACCAATTCGCCTAGCGTGACCTCACCCATTGCTTCCTTATCACCCATGACACCAGGACCAGCAAGGGCAATAAAGACGAACCGGCAAAGATGGTCCACGGCAGCTTGAACATTTACACCGTAACATTGATAGTGTCCAGAAAAGAAGGACTTGACATTCTTCACTTCAGTTTTCGAGGGAACCTTGATCCTCATAAGATACCCATCCAATACGGCTGCGCAGTTATCTATTACACCCTGATGACTGATGGATGCAAACCCAGCGATAGCAGATCCTATTTCATCATTGGTTTTGGGCCACTTTGGTCTCAACTCTGGGCACTTGCAGATGGCCGTGATTGTCTTCCAAACCACTCTGTAAAAAGAAGCGTGGGAGATGCCACAAACGTCCGTGATGTCCAGGTAGGATCCTCCCGATAACCATCGAATTGTACAATACAGACACAGTTCCGGAAGGATTGTTCCTCCACGTAAGTTTGCTGAGGTTTCATTCACTCGCAATGGTTCTCTGATCAGACCTAAAAGTTTGTTGAAAGACTCGAATGTCATGCGGAGACGTCTGTCAAAAGTTCCTCTCAAGACATGCTGATAACTGTACTCACTCCATGCCAATCTTTGTTCAAAGTGGGATGGGTTGCGAGTTTCTGGGCATTCCAAGATACCACAAGAGATCAAAAAGACATGCAAGAGGTCATCATCTTCCTCTTCAAAGAGATGGTCTAGTATGTTGGACGACATGGGATTCTTTGACAATGATGCTACTGTTACGTTTATCTCATCATTGGTTTCTTCTTCTATGTTCTAGGAAAGTCGACTGGCGCTGGTCATTTCATTGGAGTTTGTTGGATTTTCATTGGCCATCAAAAGCCAAAAAGAATCCGAAGTCACCGCACCGGAAAGGCTTCTGCATTGTTTTGATCAGCATTCCGGTGCGGTCACTTCGGAAATTTTTGGGTCATTGATGGTCTGTGACGTCAAAACAACAAAAAACAATCTACATTCCGAACCGAAGAGCTTCGATAAGAACAAGTCTCAGGCCATTATTTGTATCTATGATCTCCTTTACCACAAATAATGACTTGGAGGTGGCTCGTTACCTGGGATCATGCTGTCAAATACGGCAGCACCGATTGATCCCTCTTGGTGGAAGGGCTGGCCCTTTCCTTTGCGCTTCCGAACGAATCCAAAGGAGTAACATGCGCGCAGCTAGTCTAGTAACCAATCGCAAGTATTGTGTAAACTTTTCTCTATCTTTTAATTTATTAAAGTCAAAATTCATCGTTCCGTTCGTTCATTCATTCAACAACTGGCTTCATCTGTGGACTGGACGGTGTTGAGTCGAAACAAGTCGTCGGCACCACCAATGGAGTTTTCGCTGTGTTCCGACATGAACTCGGTGGGATCCACCATGGGCTCGGGCGATGATGGCGTCTTGGGCAGGATTGGCTGGACGGCTTCTTGTTGCTGCACCTTGCGGGCAGTGGACGACGAAAAGAATCCAAAGACGGATCGTTTGCTGGACGAATTAGATCGACTGACGGCCGTCTTGCTGAATCGTCGACTATTGCTGCTATCCAAAAAGCCAGTGGTGGAGGCTCGCATGGATTCGTCTCCACGCATGCTGCTATCGCTTTCCATGACGGCTGCCAACTTATTCTTGTTGGCTTTGAGGACAGATTCCATCAATCGTTCGTAGTGATCCAACTTGCCCGAGAGCGTATCGACAGTAGCCTGCGAGTCGGCCAATGCCATGCTCTGTTTGAGTGTTTTTTGCATCTGCATGTCGTGTTCTCGTTTGGCTTGTTTGAGTTGAGCGAGACAGACCTGCAAACTCAATTGCAATAGTTTGGGATCACTTTCGGTTTCGACCAACGACAAGTCTTGTCCAAACATGTCGAGGACGCCTTGAATTTCCGGTAATACTTGTTGCAACAGAGTGGCTTGATTCTCGACTTGTTGTTCTTGATCGCGTGACGAGAGTGTGGCAACTTGTTTTTGGAGTTGTCCGACCTTGTGTTGTTCTTGTGCGACTTGCTGAAGTGCCATTTGCTTTTCTTGTGTCAAGGCACCCACTTGATGTGCCAATTGGTTGTTGGTCTCCATGAGGGCTTGGAGTTTGCCGTACAGTTTCCACTGATTGTTCTCCTGAGGACCACAAGACGAGTGTCGACGGCGACGTCCATTGGCACCAGCTGTAAGTTGTTCTAGTTGTGGTGGTGCTCGACTCTCCATTTGCGAGACAATGTCAGTGTTGGTTTCATTCAACGTCTGCAGACAATCCAACTGTGTCTTTTGATCTCCGAGTGCTTGCTGGAGATGTTGGATTTGACTCTTTAACGACGCATTGCTGTCTTGACTTGTCTGTAACTTGCTGCGCAAATGGGCCGTCATGGCGCGTTGTTCTTCCAATTGCAATTTGACCGTCTCCAGTTCCATATTGCAACTTTCCAATTGTTCGCTGAGACGCTGTGTCGCTGACGAATCCGCAGGAGTGGAAACCGAGCCTTGGCTTTGCACCGTACTGACGGTACCTACGCTCTTGCCACTGACACTCACGTCCAGCATGACATTGCCCTGCTGATGAAGCTCACCAATCAAGGCATCCTTCTCTTGGACTTGCGCTTCTAGTGTGGCCACTTGTAGACGCAGAAGCGCCACGGCAGAAGCATTCTCCGACGAACGGACCAGCGAAGATGTACGAAACAATCCCATTGTGATGAATGAATGGCAAAGATTCTAAGTGATGTGATGTGTGAGACGAAGACTATAGCAACTAGTACTAGTAACGTCGAATGAGCAAGAAGAGAGATCGATTTGCGGAAGACTTTGTGAGGTCTTCGCCAGAATCAAAATTTGATAGAACCCACTTTGGATGCCTTCTCCAACAACCAGATGCCGGTGAAGTGTTTTGGTCGAATGAAGCAACCATCATCCATCAACTTCATGCACTGTCGCGGTGCACCGTGAGGTCCCAGGTACAGTGCTGTACCGGTGCGTGACACTAGGTAAAATGTGAGACGTTCGATTTTCAAACGATAAACAAAAAAACTGCTTGCCGAACTTTATTCCACAGTTGATTAAACAGCGCGGTACCACTAGCTAGAGAAACCACTATAGAAGCTTTGTACCATGAGTCCCTGATTACATTCAAAAGCTGTTTCAAAGCATTAGAAGATCCGTCATGATGTTTACCACCTCTCACATTTTGATCCAAAATCGGACTGTTTCCGCGCCGCTGGTTATCAATCAAGCGAAGGCAACAATCAAACACAGCAAACCGCCATCCAACAGCCTAGCAGGATCGTTCCCGAATGCTTGACGTCACACGGCAACCGTACCGGTATAACCATGGGAGTCGCCACGGCACGTAAGGTTTATCAGACTCGGGGGATTGGAAAGGGACTCGCCTACAAGACTGCTGGGACGTGTTGCAGCACGGCCATCATCATGTCCCACTCCGACCAGTTCAGGCTGATGGGTTCATCATGCAGGGTGGCTGGGTAGTCTAGACTACTAGTAGATTAGCTACTGTAGGTTCAGGATGCCACTGATGAAGTCATCTACCCAGGTACTGACTGGTAAGATCATCCATCTGCACAGCCAGCCTCTACATGTAGTCTACCCAAGCTAGCTAAAGAGATCTACACGTAGTCAGCCCGAATGGTTGCCGTTCGCCGTTCTCGTCTGCCTGTGCGATTGTAGTCTTCCAATAGTGCTACAGCTCATTTTCCAGCCAGTCTGCTGTGCTGCTGTGGCTCTACTAGTAGCTACCGTAGCTGAATACAACTACATATAGCAACATGCTGCAACCTCGCTGGGCAGGGACAAAAGAGAGAAGCCGATGATTGGATCGCTCGAGTTTGCTGCTTGCTTGCTTGCTTGCTTCGTGCCACTTGGTGGACGGTGCCTACCACAATTGTAGCCATAAAGAGCTCCTGGGGTATTCCCGAGTTTGCTGATGACCTTACTACTATTTGCAAGTAGAGTGGCTACCCCAACTCTTCATAGCTACCAACCTACCTACCTCATACCGTACTCAGCTACCGGTACAATGAATGATACCTGTTTTGCGTGGCCTCCTTCGCCATGTGTGTGGTAAATCACGGACATGTGCGGTGGAATGATCCAGTAGACTACAGTATCCTGTGTAGCATGCAGCAACAACCGGTGGCTTCTGATCGCTTGAGCCACCGGTACATTCAGATCCAATGTTGCTCTCTTACCTCAACAGGCTGACGGTCTATCCTCTAGCTAGCTAGTAGCCGGCCCTGGACTCAGGCTTTGGTTTAGCTCAATAGATATCTAGCTGGATAGGCACAGCTGTAGTGTTGAATCGAATCGTACGGTATGGTCTAGCTAGCTAGCTAGTGGCAGACTTTTTTAAAAATTAAACAATGATGAAAGACCAAAAAGACAGAGACAGTGGTTGTATTAGCATGTTTAAAATAACACCAGTTCGTAGTGAAATGTATTTGTCGGGCGATGAAAAGCAGCAGTAGATAGTTGATTGATGGATGGATAGACCAAGTCTCGTCGCAAGCTCGCCGAGCGCAGCATCTGGGTGGCTGAATCATAGGTAGTAACTGCATCCTCCAAGGAACGATCAGACCCTGCCACCCCCTTTCTCAGCTTTTTGGTAAGCAATGTTTGGATCATTTATTTTCCTGTGGGTTGGCACTTTCATAACTTCTTGGGTAGACTACCCCCTGGGTTGTACCGTATGAGGCAAAACACTAGCCTCCTTCCGTCCTTGTCAGCTAGCTAGCTAGCCATGAGCATCCTACGACGTTGCGGCAGTCAGTGCGGTGGAGGATGCCCAGAATCGACCCCATCCTCGTCCCGTGGACGTAGTGCCTCGCTCCGAACTAGGTTGTGCTGTTGTGACACCACCGTGTTGAGAAGACTGTACTCCTCGTTCCGATGCAATTTCTAGGGGAGCACTGTCATCTGCCGGAGTGGCATCATTGTGGCATTCGTCCGTCGTCATGACAATGGATGCCATGGCGGTTGTATCGTTGGACTGCTGTGGTTCGTCGTCGTCATCGTTGAGTTCAATGTCACCCAGGGAGGACGCTTGGTCGACGGGTGGCAGTGTAGTGGTGGTGGTAGCTTTGGTGGTTGGTTTGGGACTTGTGGATCGACTACTGCTCTTTTTCTTTTGCTTTTTGCCGTGGGATGACTTGGAAGCAATGGGTGGAGGCGGTGGCGGAGCGGTGCGTCTTCCAAACCCAAGTAGAATTCCAGTGGATGTGTTTTGTGCGGCAATGATTCTCTGGGACTCTTCCAGCTGTGATTCGAGCGTGGAGACGGTCGCACGTGTGTCGGCCAAAGCCACACTCAGTTTGATTGCTTTTTGCAATGCGGCTTCCTTTTCGGCTTCGAGTTGATCCATGCGATCATTGAGCTTTTGGACTTCCAATGCCGTCATGGTGGTTGTCTTCATGCTGTCTTCGGTCTTGCCCGTGTATGGCGCGGACCGATACGAAGTTCCGCGTCCCATATTGGATCGTCGATCGCCACGAGTACTACTATCAGACATGAGCGATGATGGAGTAGTAGTGGTGGTGTTGTTGGAAGAAGAAAAGAATAAATCCCATCGTTGCTGTAATTTGTCGTGGTGTCGCTTGTCTTCTTGCATTTGTCGTTGGAGTTCATTGACGGTCAAATCGCGTTCCGCCAATTGTTGCCGCAACGATTCAATCTGCGCCCGTAGTGATCGTTCCGAGGAATCTTCGTCCATGAAAAACGTAGAAGAAGAAGTCACGGAAGCCGTGGCGGAAGCGGACAAGCAATCGGGTGGTGGTGCTTGTTGGGATTGTTGCTGTTGTTGCTGCTGCTCGAGTTTGGGAGATGGTGTAAAGAGAGGAACTTCATCGTAGTAGTCCAATGTGGACATGGTAGAAGTGGGCGATGCGTTTAGTCTCGCCAACTTGGTCGATAAGGTAGAAGTGGTGTGGGTGGTAGTGGAGGGACTGCTGGTGGAGTACATCTTGTTATCTTGTTTTGTTATTGTTGTTTTATAATATGGATCAACTAGAGATGGATCGATCGGATCGGATATGATTGAATACCCGGCAATCACACAACACAACAGACTGATAACACTTCTGCTTGATGGAAAATAAGTGAATGCAATGAAGGAATGATTCAAAAAAATAAGCTTTCTTGGTAAGAACAACCAGAGCCTGTGTATTTCTTCTTCCAAGATGCCTGCACTCAATCCACTATGTTTGTGGTGTGAGATGCCTTCTGTACTTACTCAAGCACAGATCGATAAACTTTGTTCTTGCTTCATCGACCTTGGCTCAGCTTTTGGATTGTTAACCTCTTTGTTTGTTAGAGGTGATGTTGCTACGACAGATGCTTCTACGATTAAGGGTTGCCACGGCCACGTCTACACTTCAACTCTACGGTATGCTAATAATGGTTCTCAGGAACTGGCATGGAGTAATAAACACACGTAGACCTGGCTCACTTGCGATGGCATCTTTCAAATGGGAATGTGACTCCTAAAGAACTTGATCACGCTCAGTACCGCTCATCCCATTTCGGTCATGCGAATACATTGCTCTATGCAGAGAAATTCAAGGAAATTTTTACGAGGCGTTGGGGTCACCGTGTCTTCATTTTCAGTACTGAGTAGGAGTCGTCTATTCAAATAATTAATTAAGCCACTGGCTGTTCCGGTTGATACTGCCACCGGTACACTTGGAGCTCTCACCGGTTCTGGCTGGATCATAAGGGCATTGCCACAATTAACACTTGGCACAAGGCAATACTTCACCTCTTCCGAACGGATGACACTTTCCTTCTTTTACTCTGATAGTAACTAGCTAGTCAAGCGCTCCTCCATTGATACACACAAACCAGTGAAAAGATATGCCTCCTCCCACCACTCACCGACACAAAGTAGGACGATACTCAAACGTTCAAATTTGCCTCACAATTTCAAAGAGCATCTACTCTCGGTCGTGTGTACGAACAGCTGGACTGATTGTGCCAGTCATGGCGTGAGGGCATGGCTACCGTTGTCTCTGGTGCTCGGTGGCGACTTCAGCCTCTGAGACTTGTTTACCAAGGAGGTCACTTGAAGAAGGAAACCACAATGTTTTTGAAATATGCCATGCATGTATGTATGTAGAGGTCTAGTGGTACGGCTACATAGTGCACCTACACCATGAATCCTGAAGAAAACGTGATGCAACAGCAGCTCCCAGCATGTATGTTCCTTCGTCAAAAAAGACAATGGCCGTTGTCGCCCTTGGACAAACCTGAGACGCGTGATGATGACAACAAACAGATACTTTCGTAGATGATGATCCATTGGAGCGAATAGAATACATGTAATAGAATTTGATGCTGCAATAATGATCCATTCGAGCGAATAGATACCTTGACCGTGCAACAATGACATGGCCAGCCCTCCGAATCTCCGAATACATGTACATGTACCACAACTCTACTCGAGTAGCTAGCTAGATACATGTACATGTGCAAGGAGTACATTGTAGCTAATGTGGTTGTCTGTTGTCTGGGCTCGAACTTTACTGTCCTTGGTGGTTCATTGTTTCCATAATTCACATGTTTTCTCTGCACTCCGACATGGTGAAGGTCCCCGGCTCATTGGTTCTACCGGTATATTGATGCATTGATGCGACTACAATGTCCTGTACTACCTACCAGTAGTACTACATACATACCGTACATGTACCAGTCTCCAGTATCGATAGACTTCAGATAGCTCTAAATGTACAGTGCAGCAGAAGCCAAGGCTCACTCCAATGTTATCAGGATGCTACAAGGTACAAGCTATAAGAGACGGCTTGTATGCTGCAAGACGGCTGGAAGTGGGTTGAATCTTTTATGTTTTTTCGTTGGTTCGGTTCGGTTAGGGTTCAGTTCCGTGCAAAGTGGGAATAGGGTTAAGGTTCTTTCTCATCTTTTTTGCCTGCTGAAAGCCTCAACCCTTTTCGAAGTTGATGAAGAAGATCGCCAAAAGGGAAGATCTCTCAACACTGTTGTCGGAGGTCGGGAGTGTCAAGTACATGTACTGCTATCAATTTCTTTCCTTTGGACATACCTTACCATGACAATCTCCCGCCGCTCTCCCGCTACGCTTTTGACCTTGGCTATCCTCGCCTTGCTTTCCAGGAGCAGCAATGCCTTTGTTCCACAGCTCCAGCATGCTTCTGTGGCTTCACCATCAAGCACAAGCCGAGTTGTCTTGTCCATGGGATTGGTGGACGATCTTGGTGGTTTCATGAAGCGTTTCACCACCAAAGCCACCGCGTCACACATTCTCATCAAGGGAGGGGCCGAAGCTGAAAACAAGCTCGAAGACTTGAAGGAAGAAATTGGAGATTCACCCGTCAAATTCGCAGAATACGCGGCAAAGTTCTCGGCATGTCCTAGTGCTAGTAGTGGTGGCAGTCTCGGAGAGTTTGGGCCGGGGGCCATGGTCAAAGAATTCGATACGGTAGTGTTCAATGACGAGGTGGGAAAAGTACATGGACCAGTCAAGACGCAGTTTGGATATCATCTCATTTACATTAGTGATCGGACTGAATAGATACTTTAGCAACAGATGAAGCCGAGAAAGTGCTTTGTAGGAGGGGACACAACAGTTCCTTATATTCAATGAAGATTCGATTCATTGGTGGGCTACCGAAACAGCAAAAATAGCAGTTCAGTACGGTACAGACACGCGCGTGCTGTTTGTAGAAGCTGGCTCCCTGACTGCTAGATAGGGGGCGCCGGTGTCACGGAAGAAGGCTCCACCATTAATTTCAGATGATGATTCAGCATCATTGGCAAGGTACTGAGGTGCTCTCACTGTCTGGAACAGCATACCTTTCTCCTGGTGGATCGTCCACTCTTGGCCAAACTAATGGAGAGTCAAAGAATGTCACTCTATCCCTTCCGATCTCGGCCCAATGGGGGAGCTGCCCATGCCACCAAAACTGCTGCCAAAGTGGGCATAGTAGCATTCTCAATCTGGACACTGACCATGTCCTTGAAGGTGGAAACAGCAATGTGTTCTTCCTCCAAAAATATGCCACTTCTTATTTTGCTGCTTGCATGTCACTGGGTACAAACCAATGACGAACATTAGCAAGGCCAATGTAGACATCATCCACTTCAAAGTTGGGGGCACTCACTGGCACCAAAGTATGATCACATTCATATGGAAGCAGCAGATTTACACATGCATGGAAGAGTAGCAATAGTCCTACTGTATTTGGGTGCGTGGTTCAAAAACGGGATCAATCGCTATGGTGACTTACTCCGTGATGCTGACCCAAGTCTACAAACAGTCAAACTCGACTCAGCAGGCCTACACAGTGTAGCTCTGAGCATCATCATTGTTGTTGCACTTCACATACCGATACCCTGAAATGAGGAGCACCGCCAGTTCCTAAATTGGCATGATCCGTGTCCGAGCTACAAAACGAATTTGGATTGACGATGACGAAGGTGCCATTACACACAGGCACTGCGTGTGCAGCTGGATCTCAAAATACGGCAGACTGGGCTTGCTACTAGAGCGTAGATTATTATAAATGAATCTTGCTGGAAAGCTACTCCATTCGGCCACATTCGTCGCATTTGTTCAAAGAGAGTCTAGTCAATCCATGGATCCTTATGCAGACACTCAACCTTTCCGCACGCACTCGTTTGTTTTCAAACTACGTGCACCCACAAACACCCTTTCCTCTCGCACTCGTTTATTGTTGTTGACTGATCGGAATTTGCACGCATCTAGGCATCCTTATAGACACGTTTCTTGTACTTGATGATGCACTGTTCCTTGGGTCCCACGACCATGTCTTCGTAGGCACATGACGGAAAGTCGGTGGGAGCGACACGTTCAATTTCGTACTCTCGAAACAAGATACTCAATACCGTCTTGACTTGCATGTAGGCAAAGTTTTGTCCCATGCACGAGTGCAGACCACCACCAAATCCCAAATATGCATAGGGAATCTTGTGTTCTTCCCGTCCGGGAGCATACCGATCCGGATCAAACGTATCGGGATTGGGAAAGGTTTCCTTCATGCGCATCGAAGCAGTGGGGGAAACGACGACTTGATCACCGATAGGAATCACGTAGGTTGCTTTTTCTCCTCCTCGAGTGACAGTCACGGGAAGATTGACGAGTGCTTTTCGAATGAGCATGATGAATGTAGGACACATGCGCAAGGCTTCCGTCATGCAATTTTGCAAAAATTCCATCCGCCCGACCGTTTCGTAGTCGAGTGGTTTGCTCATATCCCCATCGAGTACTTGTTCCTGTTCCTTGATCATCCGGTCAACCATGGTGGGATCGTCTGCCATGAATAGCGATGTCCACGTCGACGAGAGACAGGACGTGTGTTGTCCAGCAAACAAGAGTGCAATCATGAGTCCGGTCATTTGTTCGTCCGTGACGGGAGTTCCATCCTTGTATTTGGTTTCCATAAACAAGGACAAAATGTCAGTTCCATCGGAATTGGAGGGATTTTCTCTTCGCTCCTTGATGACTTTACTAAACAGAGCGACCATTTCCTTGCGGGCCCAGTTGCGTCGTCGATGAGCCGGTGTGGGTGCATCGGGCCAAAACGGAGTGTAAGGCAAGAGTCCGTGATCCAGATCCTTGTAGAGTGCTTCGACTTCTTTAAAGAGTGATTTGCGGACATCTTCTCCGTGCAAACAACGGGATGCGGTAAGAATGGTGAGTTCCGAGAGCGACTTGAGCAAATCGAGTTGACCTGGTTCATCTCCCCATTCTTGACGGAGATAGCGACGGGTTTCTTCTTCAATTTTTGCGACATATCCCTTGAGACGAGTGGCGCGGAGACCATTGGCCATGGATTGGAATTGTACTTGTCGCTTCTTTTTGGGAGCATCGTAGACCACTTCGGGTCCAAAGACGGGTTTCATAAAATCATAGACTCCTTGTTGTGTCAACTAAAATTCACATATAAAACAAAATTAGAAGATATCCAGACAAAAAAAGGCAGCAAAAACTCAACAACTCATTCTATTTTCATTGTGCTCACCTGATCATCGTTGGACTTGAAAAAGACTGACTGAGCTTCAGGTCCCATCAAAAAGGTCAGGCGCTCTGTGAAAATCTACAAAGATACAATACAATACAACACAAAATAAACGCAATCATGAGTAAATTGGACAACCACCAACAATAAATTCATCCATTTCTCCTTTTCACTTGACTTGACTCACAGGAATGGTAAACACAGGTCCATAGTCTCGGTAGCATCGCTTGACCATGGTATTGGGACTCTTGAAGAATTCCATAATGACACCAATGACGGGGATGGGAAACACGGGAGATTCCAACACCAGAGGAGGAGCATCTTTGCCACCACGTCGAGGCCGAAGCACAAAGAAGTACAGTGCGAACACTATCACAGCAAAGATCTGAAGCCACAACATCTTGATCTTGATGTCAAATCTATAAAATAAATATAGACAACAGAGGGTATGGTGGGAGGGAGGCTGCCACTCAAAACTAAAATGAAAAATGATTTTGTGGCTTTGGTTTCCCTGGTTATTAGGTTCGAGGGTGGTCGACACGCATATTATTATGTTTGCACCGACCATGGATGAAGGGTTCCTCTCCTGAGCATTTGTAGGCAAGTTCCATCGCAGCTATGATCAAAAGGAGCTTTAACAGATTGCTTGAGAGAGAGGACCGACTTTGTCCCTAATTGGCCAACGCTTCAATCCTATCATGCTGGCGTTCTGCAAAGGTGCTCCCGCGTTAGCGTTGTGCCAAAAAGGATCCATTCTCGATGAGAAGCATCCATCTCGAAGTTCGGGTTTGCACACAGCCATGCGCTTTAATTAACCTTCACCCTTGACACTGATATTAGGGTCGCTCGCGTCGCTTCAACTGGTACCGCTTCCTGTAACCCTTTACTAAAACGAAGACGACACAGAAAATACTGCCGAGGTGAGACCCTCGTCGCGAAGATGGAACGCAACACCAAAATACTTTGAGTGGTCTGCGTGGAAATGTTTGATGCTTTAGTAGTCGCAGCACGAGACCATGGTGGCCATTAATAGTAGCCTTGATGCGGATGTTGAGCAACGTGAGCAATTTGATCGGCAGATGGAAATAAACAAGGCAAGGTTGAAATACTTCAACAACATCCTAGCTGATCCATCCTCGGATGCAACCAATTCCAGTGCTGTTCGTTCATACAACCAAAAAGTGTTCAAAGCAGAAACCAAGATTATGAAAGAATCGCTTGCTGTAATAGAGTCAACACTATTGTTCGAGTGGGAGAAATTCAAGGCAAGGATGCTGGTATGGTATGCTGCAGGGGATCTGAGCGTATAAATGGGCAAAGAATCGAATTGTTGATCAGCGCCGGGGTGGGAGAACGTGTTTGCGATTGTTTTTGAATAGCTTTTTTTATATCTCATGAATGATGTTGTTTGTATGCTGAGCATCTTCCATTCAATTCAAGTGACCCATAATGCGGTGGTTAGCTTGATTTATCCTTACAAAGCCTTGGAGAAGCAGAAGCGCTTTCTGTGTCACAAGATGTGCAAGCATATGGACATGAAGACATATGAGTATGTGAATCACCTTCGTCATATTAACTATGACGAGCTTCCCTTGATGCCTCCTTTCCGTGCGGAGAATTGTCTCATTCCAGTGCTTGGAGCCAACTTGGGATGGCTTTCCAGGGTAAGGAGGAATGTATTTTCCAGAGCAGCAGCGCCATACCTGTAGTTGAAGGGCGCCTCCATCTAAGTAGCCAATCGGAGCATAGCACAAAAGTCATTATACCCAGTGACCCAAGAATGATTTGGTCAGGGCATTGTCAATGTTCCAAAATATTCTTGGACCAATGCACCTTGCAACTGAGCGCAAAAGGGAAGTCTGGATGCGGCTTGTCGTCCGAATACTTCTTCAGCTTGGGAGATGCCGTCCGTTCTGGTGATGAGGTGGACTTGCTGCTTGAGCTTGCAGGTTGTATGGGTGCTCACTTCAAATAAATGTCCCTCTGCCAAACGTAGTGGTGTACTGGTACGGTGGACTGTGGTTTCATCATTACCTGACTAGCCAGTGGGCTTGGATCTTTCTCCATATTAATTAAAACTACTACTAGTATTATTGCTGTTCTGAGCCGACGAGGGCGCGAGGACCATTTTCGGGTAGGTGGAAAAAGTTGCAGCATTTTGGTGCAAGTGCCTTGCTCATGCACTGCTCTGCACTAGAAAGCAGTTTCCACTTGGGGGACTCACCTTCAACTCACCCCCTGCCTACTCACACCCAAGTAACACCCAACTCACACTTCAACTCACACCCTATTCACTCAGTTTCTTTAGTCTTCCTGAATTGCGGTGGTGCTAACTATGCATAGGAGTTGCTTTGTTTTGTGGGGAAATTTCCAGAGTGGACGAAGCCAGCTTACTGGAGGCAACGAATCTTCACTGGAAAGCTTCCAAAATCCAAGGTGATGTAACTGCTGACTACATTCAGGATGGCAGTTTTAGTGGGGATGCCTAGAGTTCATGGGTCCTCTTTGATGAGCTCTCCGTGACGCTACAGTCGTAACTCGTGATCATGGCTCGGTACAGTTACCAAGAGGGTGTACCAGGTACTTCTTAGTACAAGCAATTTTCAATGACTCGACCATGTAAATCCCTTGAAAATGTGAGTGCAAAGGATTTACTGAACCCAGGCCTGCCGCGAAACAGGTACCTGTGAAGACAAGGCTTAAAGATATTGATTCGACAAAGTCTCGGACCATAATAGTGAAACCGTACTGAAGAACGCCAAGGATTTAACAACTTCAACTAACCTGGTGTTGATACGTGGATACACCAAGAAAACGCAAGGTGCGTAGTGCGTATTTTCTCCAAGTCGCTGAAGATATCCCGCACAGTCATAGAGCACTCGATTATTGAAAGAAGAGGTAGGAAAGTCGCTGATGGATCGCTTACACGGGCGGTTTAGAGCAGGGAACTTATCTTTGAGGCCAGCGAGGGCCAGGCTTAGGAGTCGAAACTCAGGGCTTCCACATCTATTCGAAGCAGCAGCAACTGCAGCCAGACACATCGACACAACAGCACAACGGCATCCAGACACTGCACTACTCCAGAAGAAGATCTCATTCCTTATCCAATAGAAGATGTCGTCAACAGATTGTCCTGGTGGTACAGACGCAACAGAACAGGCTGATGTTCGCTCTTTGTTGTTGGATCGAAACGATATTTGGATCGGGCAAATTCTACCCTATGTGGGCACGGGACACTATGCCTTTCTGGGAGCCGTCAACAAAAGGATGAATCATTTGTACAAAGAGTATTGTGACAAGGCGCAAAAGCCTCAAAAAGTGATGGGCGAGAATGGAAAGCGGTCAGCGACAGCTACAGACACCCTCTACAGTGCGGTGTTCTCCAGTGTGCCTTGTGCTCAATACTGGCTCCGTCACAAGTCTGAGACCCCTCGTCAATTCTGGGTTTGTCGAGCCATTGCCAAAGTTGGGAATCTTCCTGTTCTTCAATTTGCTCATAAAACATATGGATATTCGATAAACACAGCAACGTGCCATGCTGCTGCTCGATTCGGACATTTGCAAGTACTGAAATGGCTGCTTGAGCAAGGATGCCAATGGGATCCTGATATATGTGCTAGTGCTGCTGCAGGTGGGCATCTTGACATGCTCAAGTGGGCTAGAGAGAAAGGATGCCCATGGGATGAAGTAACATATTCAGTTGCTGCTCAACATGGACACTTGAACGTGCTGAAGTGGGCACATGAGAATGGTTGCCCATGGAATGCTTCTGTTTGCCGTTCTGCAGCGCAAGGTGGTCATTTGCATATCCTGAAGTGGGCTCACCAGAATGGCTGCCCATGGAATGCTGGCTTATGTGCCAGTGCTGCTAAAGGTGGGCATCTTGACATGCTCAAGTGGGCCAGAGAGAATGGATGCCCATGGGACAATAGAACTTGCCAAAACGCTGCAAATCTTGGGCATTTGGATGTTTTGATATGGGCTCGAGAAAATGGCTGTCCATGGGACCAAGCTACATGCAATGAGGCTGCAAGTGGTGGGCATTTGGACATCCTGAAGTGGGCTCATCGGAACGGCTGCCCATGGGATTCTCGCACATGCTCCACCGCTGCTGCAAATGGGCATCTGGATGTCCTGAAATGGGCCTTTGAGAATGGCTGCCCATGGGATCGAACCACCTTTTGGACTGCTGCAGCAAACGAACATCTTGAAGTCTTGGAATTTCTTCATGAAAAGGGTTGTCCATGGAGTGCCAGTGTATGTCATGTTGTTGCTAGTTGTGGAAATTTGACCATTTTGAAATGGTTGCGTGCCAATGGGTGCCCTTGGGACTCGAGGACTATCAAAGGAGCAACACAGTGTGGGCAGACAGAAGTGCTACAGTGGGCCAGAGAGAATGGATGTCCAGAAGAATAGATACCCGCAATCTAAACGTTTTTCCATTGTTGTCCACTAGCCAGCTTGTCTTTTGTCTTTTTGTAGTAGTCAACTCGTTTTTGTAACTAAAATCGTATGAAACTGTGGTTATGTTAATCTTCATTTGGGGTTCGGGGAGTGCAACATTTGCTTCAAAACCATGCACCTGGGCTCAGCACGTCGCTGTTGTTGTGCACAAACTCGTAATCACGCGGCTTCTCAAGCGCTCGACCACACCGGGAGCGGTGCCGTGGATCGAAGTGAATGGTTTGGCCAGCAAAAAGACGAAGCTCAAGAATTGGTCGGTCTAGATAAGGAGAGAAGGCGATGGAGGCGAAGAACACCCAGGCTATACTGCGGTGGCAACGATTATGCTTGCAATGTACGATGTACTGCTTCCAACTATTTATCCTCTTGACACCACACTTCAATCGCGGACTCTAACCTCTTCACAATTGTCTCTTCACTCAGTTCCTTCAACGGGACACCATCTGCATAATTGCATCGCTTGGCTCGCACACGGAGACTATCTTCTCCAATAATCTCCACCACGACTTCGATTCCTCCTTCCTTGGCCATCTTACTTCTCGAGATAGTAGCCCGTTTACTGCCTCCTTCCGATTCTCGTTCGCGTTCTTCTTCTCGACTCAAATAATTCTTTCCCGTCGCCGTGGGCAGGAACAATAGTTGCACACCGGATCGTTGTCGAATCCCCGCGTCGTAGTACGATGCCTTGATTTTGGACGGTTCCACTCGAATGGGAGTGGTAAGGCCGCGTGGATTGAGGGCAAAGTTGTTGGCCCATTCGTTGAGGAATTCGCACAATCGATCGTAGACGGCGGCCGTACCCAATGCCGGAGACGTCCATCGTTCGAGTTCGGGGCCGTCCAAGCGCAAAAACGCATCGTCCCAAATATCATCGTTATGGCCGGACGGCAATGCCCCCACGGCACAGAGCGTGGCATTGCGGGCAAAGGGTTGATACGCCACTGCTTGGAGCAATACTTCTGCGGCCGTTTCGAGTGATGTGGTCCCATCGACGACATCTCCCGGCATCATGATAAAATCGTCGTTGGAGCTGCTGTCTTTAATGTCTCCAAATTTGCAGATTGTGTAGTCCAACGGTGGTTCCGTGACTCGTGTTTGTACGGTGGTAATGAGTTGTTCTTCGATTTGTCGTCGTTGATCGAGTTTGCCACCAAAAAGATTTTGCATGCTGTAGGGCATTTTATCGGTTCGTTCGGTGCCCAACGATGTGATTCCAATCAATTGTGTGGGTGGTGATCCTAGGGCCCCACCAGGTTGGAGTGTCCGTCGCAACAGTCGATCCATGATTTTGTTGAGAGCGGATCGATCCGACAGGGACGTACAAAAGAGGAGGGCACAAACGGCATTGTCTCCTCCAAGTGGAATGGTATCGGTGGGTTTGTACACATCAATGGCTTCCAATGTGGGAATGGCGGCTTGGAGTTTGTCGGAAAATGCCGGGACGAGTTGTTTGGCCAGTGGGTCCTTCGTTTCATCACACAAGCAAGATATGAGTGGTTTTTCTAGCTAGAGCGAGGCAACTATATCATACAGCAGGAAATGCTCCAATATAGTTTTGGTTACGTACCTGCGACGTATCGGCAATGACAATGACCCGATTACTGTTGACTGCCACCGCTTGCTCTTGCTTGCTGGGTGTTTTGAGATCGGACAGTTGGGCATCCCGTTCCTGTTTGGCCTGTTTTTCGGCGGCCAATTTGGCGGCATCGACACTTCCGAGCAATCCGACATTGTCGCTTCCCGTGGTGACGACGGCAGCTCCTCCAATGGTCCCCCAGACGCCCAATTCGACGCCCTTGCCTTCTCGTGATTTGTCGGCTTTATTAATCAGTTTGGTTTCCTCTCGTGTGGCTGCCGTCTTGGTGAGAAAATCGTCCGTCATTTTGTCAATTTTATTCAGCAGTTTGTCGGATTCCTTTTGCAACTGCAGTTCCGATGCCAGTTCCATTTGTTTCTTTTTCTTTTCCATGAAATCGCTCATTTGACCACGCAGTTTTTCAATTTCGTCAATTCCTTCGGCTACACCGTCGTTAATGACCTCCATGGCGGCGGCCTTTAATTCGGCGGCTTCTTGGTCACTCAATGGTTGCAACTGACTCCCAATGTTAATGCCCAGCTTTCTGCTGCCGCCACTGTCTTGCACGGCCTTGTTGTCAACTTTGGACAAATCCAACAAGTTGTCTCCCAGCTTGTCGATATTGTTGATGCGATCCAATAAGGATTCTTCTTCTTCTGCTCCTTCTTTCTTGTCGTCATTGGCAGCAGCGTACAGCCTACTACTAGCACTAGTAGAAGCCCTGATACTAAGAGGGCTCTGCAGGGATGCCACGGGACGACTGGGACACCATGCTTGGCACACACCGACCAGTAGCAATCCCAAACAGACTTGATCACAAATCTTCATCTTCGTTTTTCTTCTTGATACACCACCACAATAAGACTAACTGTAGCTACCGAGCTACCCAGATATTTTATGTCTAGCTAGAGCTATTGCCGTGAGGGTAACAGATTTTATGATTTGATTCGATTCTGACAGCAATCCCATCGCCTCCAGAAGACAAGCCATCGGAACGTTGGGCATCCAGGCAACCGAGAAAGCAAAAAGCAGATGGCAGCCATTTTGATCTTTCTCAAAAAAGATCTTTCGCGACCACTGACGTCGTCCAGTGTTGGCAGCAAGTTCTGTTCTGTACCGCGCGTCGGTACAGTAGATACGGTATGTCAGAAAGGTATTTTCGTATGACGGACAGACGACTCGGGATCCACAATCACGGTTCGTGATTGGGGATGTGTGACTCAAATCAGATGGTTATCCGATCATCATCAGATGGCCAGGAGTACGAGGAACGAGGACAATGGTCGTCTAGATGATGCAACTACAAAGGTTAGGAGTTAGGTCGAAGAGATGAATGCAAGGAGCGACGGGATGGAACAAATGAATGGACGGATGAAGGTCCATAGGTTTAGTAAAGTGGGAAAGCCCTCCAGGGCCAACCATGCACTTCAGGAAGATAGATCGACGAGATCTATCTGCAGATGAAACTGCGAGAAACAGAGGATCGAAAGATCCTGGTATATGTATGCATATCGGAGCTCAGTTGTAGAGCTCACAATCTGAACGAGAGAGAAAGAGAAAACGAAACAGATAGCCAGTCTACTAGACAGTAGAGCTGGAAGGATATTGATTAAATTAGAGAAATTGTGCGTTCAAGTTCACACCTTTTCAACACGTTTTAAAACGATAGCTATCAGGAAAGAGTGAGCTTGGATCCAGGTTGTCAAACAGAAAAGAGAAGAGTTTGAGAAGTAAGTAAAGATGTCTACGGAGGTAGAGGTATCATCGTCGAGCAAGTATCCCATCTTCGATGGGAAAGATGAGAAGTTCAGGTTCTACAAGGTCAAGATGATGGCCATTTATCGAAGTATGGGTACGTAGAACTGATGAAGGACTCTACGGAGATCAAACCGGACAACTGGGAAAACCTACAGGTACGGGCAAGTTGTCGGACGACGAAGTAGAAAAGATCGAAGGTCTGCAGAAGAAGAACAGCAAGGCTGCTGGAATACTGCTGGATTCGATCAATGTGGAGACCATCGAAGGGCAAGTCGCCTTCGACCTACTGGCCTCACACCAACGACTGACCATGCTGCTGGGAAATTCAAGGGCATGTGGGAGTCCATGCTGGACCTCTACGATGCTGAAGACAGTGGTGAGGTAGCAGCTCGACGAACGGAATACTACGCGATAAAGATGGACATCAAGGAAAACCCAAAGAAGTTCGAGATTGGACTCGACGTGAAACGCAAGAAGCTAGCGAAGGATGGGTTCAAGATATCGGACGAAGAGTACATCAAGGACCTTCTCGAGAAGATGCCGAAGTAGGAAGGA
>CAICTM010000790.1:0-48577 GCA_903772945.1 Seminavis robusta
AGGCGGGTAGTGGTCGCCCCAATACTAGTAGTCTCAATCAAAAGGTACTGGTATCCTCAAATCCTCAACATAAGCCGAGGCTACACTAATCAATAGACAAGGACTAAGCCCGAGATACAAGTAGCAATTGGGAGATTGTAAATGGCTTTTGATTGCAAAAGTCTTCCATAGATCTAAGAATCTGCAGTGTCATCGTCCTCTGAAATTGCTTGTAATGGATCTGATTTCTTTGGCATAGTTTTCCTTTGCTTGCTGTACGTCCGTCTTGGTGTCGCCCTTCGAGCAGTCACCGCTCCTCCTCCTCCTCCTCCTCCTGATGAGGAATCATCCAACGTTGTGAATTGAGATGCTATTTTGTCCTCTTCATCCGCAGCAAAGCTATCTTGTGAGCTCGCGAAGCTATTCCCCCCAAAGCTTTCCGCAAAACTGTCGTCCATTAAGGAATCACTGCTGTCACCGAATTCATGCCTTCCTTTGTGTACCGTCGTCATGTTCTTCCAGTTATCACCAATCACCAGGGAGCCATCCAACTCGGAACTCAGTGATCTTCGCGGCGCATCTTTTCCCAGTATTTTGTTCAAGTTGTTGTCTTCATCGTCCGGACATTGTCGCCGTGTTCTTGGCATGTGGGAAGCGTTGCCGTCTAACGATCCGTCTAACGAGTCGTTCGCTGCTTTCTTGCTGTCTTCCGACGATGCACTGGCCATTTTCAATCAACTGTTGTTTGGATACAATGGATAAGGTAGGTTCGATTGAACAAGGAAGATCAGGACAGGAAGATCCGCCAAAGAAGAAACAGCAGCAGCAGTTGAAAAGGAAGATGTGATGAACAAAGCCCGTCCTAAAGGTGATAACGATGCTGTTCGGGTTTGCTGAAGCCTGCTGAAGTCAAGGAAAACACTAGATAGATCAATGATGGCAATCAAGCAACCAACCAGCCACACTTCAAGAGCCGCTCTCTGGATTTGATTTGTCCCTTTGCTTTTGATAGAAGCACCTGGGCCATTGAGCTTGGGTGCGTGTGGCAACGGCCAATCCAGGCCAACGTGCCCAGATCGCTGGGGAGTGGTCATCATTTTTAGGGTTAAAAACACATTTCGTAAGACTCTTTTGGAGTTAGAGTTAATTAAGCATCCAAGAAGGACAGCCAGCTCCCACCAATACTGGTGTCTGCTACGGTAGTAGTCTGGTACTCTAGAGGTACACACAGCCACCATGCATCTGGCTGCTCTGGACAATCACTCCTACCAGTAGCTAGCTAGATTGTGCTTATCCTATTCATTGAGGGCTTGAGTAAGTAACTTACTTCTTTGTAAGAGTTAGGAGATTAGGGAACGCTAAGCTGCGTCATCTGTGGCTATTAATAGCTACTAGAACCCCATCTATCTTTGGAACACAACCCGCCCTTACATCTCACCCGGGTCTCCTTGTGGTTTGCCCATTTGTTTTCCGGCACGCATCACCTCATCCACCAACAAGAGTTGGCTGGCCAAGACGGTTGCGAGGTACAAGGATTGCCGTTTGACACGCACGTTGTCCCAGACACCTTCATCGGCGGGGAGCATGGGTTCCCCGGTGGTACAATTCAAGCCGACGGGTAGCTCGGCAGCCGCCCGTTCCTCCTCGAGCTTGAGGATGGTTTCTTGGACATCAAATCCCGAGTTTTCCGCCAATGTCTTGGGGATGATCAATAACGCTTCGGCAAATGCCTCCACTCCCAACTTTGCCTTTCCCTTGGTGGAGGGCACAACTTTGCTGCGTAAGTGCATGTATGCGGCCAATTCAAAGGCACCACCTCCGGGGACGACGGCGGCATCTTCAATGGCATTCTTGACGGCTCGTAGGCCATCTCGAATGGCATCCTTCATTTGATCCATGACGAGTTTATTCGGTCCCTGCAAGAGAAGCGTGCACGATTTGGGGTGTTTGCAGTCTTCCACAAAGGTGAATTTGTCGTCTCCAAAGGTGACTTCCGACACCTTTCCGGCGTATCCGAGCATGGATTCTTCCATATCTTCCAGACTGTGAATGGGCGATCCTCCACATGCCAATGTGAGTCGTTCCATGTTGCGTCGTTTGGCCCGACGCAAACAGAGGATTCCTTCCTTGGCAAACATGTCCAAACTCATGGGATCGATTCCTTTTTGATTAATCATGACAAAGGATTCTCCTTCCTTGCAGACCTTGCGTTTGAATTCGACAATCAAACGGCATCGTTCGTCGAGCCATTTGCGTTCGGATTCGACGAGTTTTTCTCGTTCTTCGGCATTGGAGTAGAAGAATCCCGACTGGACTTCGGTCTTTTCGTACTCCAAGGAAACGTTGGCGGTCATGATGTGGCAATTTTTGACTAGCGTGGGCATGTTGGGATGACGAGCTCCATGATCCAGGACCAATCCCTTGACGGGGATACAAGCCGTGGGATTTAATAGATCTTCGGGTTGTTTGGATTCTTCGTCGTGGATTGTAGTGGGTGTGTAGGTGGAATGCGGCATGTTGATGATTTCCACGCGATGCAAATCGAGGGGTGTCTGCTGCTCTCCACCCGCTTCCATGTCTCCGATGGTCTGAATGGAATCCACCACGGCAGAGGCCATCTGATGCAATACATATAATATATTTGTGAAAAGAGAAAAACAAAAAAAGGAAGCAAAATGAGAGTGAGTTGAGTTGCCTTATGTCGTAAGACATTCATGTGAAGAAATTATGGATTGGAATAGAGCATACGCACCGAATCGGCCAAAGAGGGATCCAATTTGGTTCGTAGCGACGTGAGAGCAACATGATGGAGTAATTCTCGATCATGAATGAAGCCATCCACGCTACTATCGGGGACTAAGGCAAAGTCCGTCTTTAAGAATTCGAGAACGGCTTCTCGTGCCAATTCCAATCCATCCACAATGACACGAGCGTGCAATCCTTCGCGACAATACCGATCCGCCTGTTGCAGGATACTACCACACAACAAGACCGTCGAAGTGGTCCCATCACCCGTCACGTCGTCTTGTGCCGTGGCCGTCCGCGCAATCATGGCAGCGGTGGGATGTTGGATTTGCATTTCCTTGAGCAACACAAGACCGTCTTTGGTCAGTTTCAATTGACCGGCTCCTCCGACCAACAATTTCAGCGTGCCCTTGGGGCCCAGATTGCTTTTGAGCACATTCTGAAGACCCACCGCGGCGGCCACATTCACAATGCGAGCTTGAGACTTGGACACAATCTCCGCGTTAGGAGACAACTCCTGGAGGCGCATAGTAGACGACATGGTCAGTCACAAGATAGATAGATTACTGGATAGCGCTAAGCTTTCTCTCTTAGCTAGCCAGAAGGATAGTGGTCTCTTCCAAACAAGAGGAAAGAAAAATACGAGCCAATGCTGCGAAAGAAGATGTGGCTGTCGTTGGGCTTCGCGAAGGATCCATTTTTGAGTCACCAACAGGACTGCTTTGGACAAAACCCAGACAAATTTGCGATTTCCGTTTCATCACAATTCATATTTTATATTTTTGATTCCTCAAAATTCCAATTTTGCTGATTTCTCACAATTACAATATCACCATCTTCTCACAATTCCATTTGGGGATGGGCAAATCTTGCAATAGCCCTGTATTGTAATGGAGTGTGACTCGCCAAAATCAGTTAAAAAGACGAAATTTGTATTTTTGCAGGAAGGTAAATTTAATTGGATTGGATTGCATTGAATTGGATTGAATTGGATTCCAAATAGTACTGTTATTTATATAGTAAACTGTAATTCAATGCAATCCAATCTAATCCAATGCAATCCAATCAAATCCAATAGAGAAAAACAGCCAAAGTGAAAGATTGGCTTGGCACACACAATTTTTTGCAAAAAGGCTCTAACAAATTCAACACAGAGCCATGGGCGAGTTTGCTCATCCCCTTTCTCCAACTTGTCACAATTACACTTTTCACCATCTTCTCACAATTCCATTTTTGGTCATCTTCTCACAATTCCAATTTTGCCAACTTCTCACAATTCATATTTTGAATATCCGATTTCTCACTATTACAATTATCAGTTTTCGATTTCTCACAATTCATATTTTTGCCAACTTCTCACAATTACAATTTTCGCCAAATTCTCACAATTCATATTTTCGATTTTCGATTTCTCACAATTACAATTATCAGTTTCGATTTCTCACAATTCATATTTTCGCCAACTTCTCACAATTCATATTTTCAATTTTCGATTTCTCACAATTCCATTTTTGGCCATCTTCTCACAATTACAATTTTCACCTACTTCTCACAATTCATATTTTCAATTTTGATTCCTCACAATTCCAATTTTTGCTGAGTTCTCACAATTACAATTTTTAATTTCGTATTTCTCACAATTACAATTTTCGCCAACTTCTCACAACTCATATTTTCAATTTTCGATTGCTCACAATTCCTATTTTGCGGAATTCTCACAATTCACAATTCCAATAATTTTGCTTTGGCAAAGGAGAGGTGTATTGGTAGCTTCTGTAGGTTCCTTGGACGGAGGTAGCTACTGTACCGATACACAGGTTCCTTGGGATGGAGGTCATTTGGAGATTCTGAAGTGGGCTCCAGAGAATGGTTGCCTGTGGAATGAACAGACATGCTTTGGTGCTGCAAGCTGGCTAGCTAGTTAGAAATGGTCACTTGGATATTCTCAGAGGGTCTCGGGAGCAGGGATGCCCATGGAACGAACAGACATGTGCTCCTGCTGCCGCTGGTGGCCATTTTGAACTTCTCACTTCTCAAGTTGGCTCGGGAGAATGGATGCAAAATTTGCATCCATTGGGAACGGATACCCTGAGTACTAGACAGCTAGTAGCTTTTGGCACTTGCTAACCTACTAACGGAACCCCGCGTAGCCATAGAAGCATCAGAATCTTAGTCTAGTGCACCATAGCTACTTGGTCATTTTGAAATGCTGAAATGGGCTCATGAGAATGGATGCCCTTTGGGGTTCATAAACATGCTACAATGCTGCTCAAAACGGTGACACTGGTGAGAATGGATACCCTGATACACTGCTGGCTACGATGTATTACTAGTTAGGTAGCAACGCGTGGAAGTCAGTCAGCCTTCCTCGGGTGGTGACGTTGTGGACAGACTCGTTTAGGAAAAGAATCGCTTCAATGCTGTGGGTGCTTGCTCTTTGGGTGTTTCCGTGGGAACCACAATTTCTCCCTTGGCAGCCTTGCGTTCGGCATCTTCTTGTGTCTTTTCTTGTTCTCGAGCTTCTCTCAGTTGCATCGTCTGTTGATCCACAATATTCCGTTGTTTTCGACGCAACTTGGTCTGTATCTTGCTGCGTCCTCGTTTCTTGGTCTTTTCCTTTTTCTTTTTGTTGTTGGTCATGTTATTGGCCGCTTCTTGTTGATCTCGAATCTGTTCGAGTCGTTTGTGTGGATCCAGTTCTTCCATTCCACCAATGACATTTGGATCGAGTGCAATCATATCCGGACTGAGTTTATCCAACAACGCCCTGACTTCGGCTTCCCGTCGTTGTTTGGAATCGGAGAATGGATTGGTAAAGTACTCTGCCGTATCGAGATTGGGTTCTCCCGATCCCGGAATGACAATGGAACTCATGCCCTTGGCATGCCCAATGCCACAGACATCTTCGTAGGGTCGAAAGCGTAACGTTTCGATGGGTCCACCCCGTGGAATCAAATGATGCATGTAAGGATCTTTGGCCTTGACTTGCAAAGCGGACGGCGCCCAAATGGTGGCATGTCCGGCATGTCCAATCCCCAACATGCCCTGTTGACTGATATCCAGTGATGTGGGTGGTCCCGCCACGGTAAAGTAGGAGTGTACATGTCGATAGGTATTTCGCAAATCCCATACTTTGACTTGTCGATCGGCTCCTCCCGTGACCATGACGTTGCCTCCCATATCGACGGCGAGACTGGTAATGGCGGCTCCCTTGTGACAGAGGAACTTGACGAGGTACTTTTGCGACGCCGGAGACCAGAGTGTGACGGTCCCGTTGGTATGACCGCAGTGCAAGACGGCATTGGATGGATTTTGTCGTAGCACTACCGGATTACCGGCTCGAAGGCCTTCCCGAGAGCCACTGGGATCTCCTCGTGTGCGATGTTTGCTGACGAGTTGTCCCGTGGTAATGTCAATATACCGTAACAATGCCGGTCCTCGATCGTCAATGGCTGCCAACAAAAAGTGATAGGGCAAGAACTCCAAAGCGACGGCATCCTTGTGATCCGACAAGGAATGTATTTCGGCGCCTCGATCGTCGTAAATGGCGACGGGTTGATTGACAGCCGCCGTGGCAAGCAAACGAGCCTGATGTAGAAAACAGGCATCGCGAATGGATTGCTGAATATAGAATTCTCCTTGCGATGAGTTTACCAAGGAGCGCGTGTGGCAGTCCATAATGGCAACATGTCCTTGTGGATTGCTGGCATTGGAATAGAGGAGGGCATATCGTCCGGATCGATCGTATTTGAGACCGTGTGGTGATTCCATGGTCAAATCGTAAATGTGTCGTGCCGCATTGTCACTATTGTCATCTTCGTCATTATTGTCTTGTAGTAATTGTCGTTTCAATTCGACTTGGGACAATCCCGTGGTGCGTTCCATATCGGTCTCGGCTTGTACCATTCCCACCGTCCCGGTATGCAAAATATCCGCCGCGTCCATGGCCGCAATTTTGGCTTGCAATAGTTTGGTTTCTTTGGATTCCAATCTCGTTTCCAAAATCTTGTCATGGGCCAATCGGGCTCGTTTCTTCTTATTGTTGTTCGTCTCGTCATTGTTCTGTTGTTCTTTCAGACTTTGTGCCAAATCATGATTGTTGTTGTCATTATTAGCATTATTATCCTTCTGATTCTTCTTTTTGTTTTTCTTTTCCGTCTTTTCCTGGAGTGTCTGGATCAATTCGTGACGACGAGCTCGGGCTTCCTTGTTGGTAAAACCACGATGAATGTCGTGGGTGCCATCGGGATCAGAAACCGTAGGCCGTTCGTTGGACTTGGGTGGATCATCGTTGTTGTCATTGCCATCTTTTGCCTCCTCATTCTTTGGAGTCAAGGACTCCTGCTGCTGCTCCTGTTTGGATCGCCTTTTCTTGCCCATGGTGTGTGTCTCTTTATTCTTCCTCTTGCTTGGACTAGCTAGCTAGTCAATTGGATCTACACAGAGCAGAAATGTTCTTTGCTACGAGCCGACCTCTAAAAACATGTTGTGAGAACTGAGAAGCGCCAGCACCAAAGATCGTTGGTGGGTATTTAGTCATGAATACCCTCATTTTTGAATCCCGTGACGTAACGCACTGACGTCAATGATGCACTCAGCTCGGCTTTGCTCTTTAGAAGCTCTGTACAAGCATCAGGCAAGTTTTGTTACCAACAAGCTTAGTCAGGATGGAGAGGGAAGGTAGAGGATACATCTTTCGTTGTATTCCTCCTCATCAGTATTGAATTCAACAGAAGCTTCAGCACCAGAAATCAACCAAAACCCAGATCCTTTCTGTAGAAGAGAGAGACAAAAAGCAGGAGTTCCGATCCCATCCTTTTCAAGTTATCAACAAAATCTTCCATGATTCTGTACCACAAGAAGAGCCCACTCCTGGCAGTGATGATGATAATGTTATCGGCTCGGTTGGCAAGGGCTTTTGTCTTGCCTGGTAGGATACAATTACGTCCTGTCAGAGCTCTGGCTGTATCGACTGTCTCCAAAAGCCTCATCACTACAAGTACAAGTACTAGTAGTACTCGACTGTTTTCGGCCACCACCAGCACTTCAGCACCAACGGTCCTTCCACGAGTCAAGACCATTGACGCCAAGGATCCGACGGAAGTCCCAGTCATTGTCAAGGGATGGGTCAGAACCATTCGAAAACAAAAGACACTGGCATTTGTACAAGTCAATGATGGATCCAATCTCAAGGGAATTCAATGTGTTGTCGCATTTGATGATGTCGATGAAACTACCATGGCACGTAAGTAGCGTATTGTACGAAGAAAGAATACCAACAAAGCGTTACATAATGAATGCAAGAGAAGAAAATTGACAACCTTTACCTCATTTATTTCTACTCCTTCGTTCTTTATCATCTATCTACCTGACACAACATACACACAGAACTCGACAAGGTCACCACGGGTTGTGCCGTCTACGTCGAAGGGCCATTGGTATCGTCACCGTCCAAATCGGGAGAACAGAATATCGAAATGGCCGCCACCAAATTGACCGTCGTAGGAGACTGTCCTCCCGATCAGTACCCACTCGCCAAGAAACGACATACCATGGAATATCTACGCACCATTGCCCATTTACGACCACGGACCAATACCATTGCTGCCGTCGCACGGGTACGATCCGCATTGGCCGGAGCCATTCACGAGTACTTTCAAAAGGCAGGATTCTTGTACGTACAAACACCCCTCATTACCGCCAGTGATTGCGAAGGCGCCGGAGAACTATTTCGGGTCACCACGTTGGATTTGGACAATGTCGATGCACTGCCGCGAGCAAGTGATAATGACGATGAAGAAAATAACAACAACAGTCAAGCGGTCGATTACAGCCAGGATTTCTTTGGCAAACCCTCCTTTCTGACCGTCAGTGGACAACTGGGAGGCGAGACGCATGCCTGTGCTCTGGGAGATATCTACACATTTGGGCCCACATTTCGAGCCGAGAATAGTCAAACCACACGACACTTGGCGGAATTCAACATGGTGGAACCCGAAATGGCATTCGCTGACCTACAAGTCGCCATGGCCAATGCCGAAGGCATGGTCAAGTACGTCGTACAACACGTATTGGATAATTGTCAAGAAGATTTGCAGTTCTTTACCAAGTTTTACGACAAACAAAAGATGGCCTCGTTGGAACGATTGGTCAACGAACCGTTTGCACGAGTCTCTTACCGAGAGGCTATTGGATACTTGCAGGAAGAAATTGCCAAGGATCCGTCCAAGTGGCAGTTTCCCGACGTGGAGTTTGGAACCGATCTCGCCACGGAACACGAACGGTGGCTGGCCGAAACGAAATTCAATACGGCCACTTTTGTATACAACTATCCCAAAAGTATCAAAGCATTTTACATGAGAGACAATGAAGAGGATGGTGGTGAGACGGTTAATGCCATGGATTTGCTCGTTCCTGGAGTGGGAGAATTGGTGGGCGGAAGTCAAAGAGTAAGTTCAGTTCAGTTCAGTTCAGTCATGCTGAAGTATGCAGTGAATCTTTGGCTCAAAATATATATGTTTGTGATCATGTTGTGCAGGAGGAACGACTCGATGTCCTGGAGAAGAAGCTAGAGGAGGTTGGATTGGACAAGGAGGACTACTGGTGGTACCTGGATCTGAGACGGTTTGGGTCTGTGCCCCACGCAGGATACGGACTCGGTTTTGAGCGGCTTGTCACGTATGTTTGTGGTATTGAGAATATCAGAGATGCCATTGCATTCCCGAGATATCCGGGCAACGCAGAGTTCTAGCCAGTTCCTCCTTGATGATAACGAAAACAATTTGCCGTTTACTCGAGTCCAGCAGCACACTCGATGATCTAGACTAGCTAGTTGGCATTGGCAGCCAGATACTATATTAGCCAGCCAGATACGTACTGAGAAACGTGCAGCAGTAGAGACACGGTAAGGCAAAGGGCTGTTCCCAAGAACTGCGTCTGCGGAAGCTGCAAGGTCCGCACGAATCGAATCCGACGGGGAGACTAGCTAGCCTGAAGTTATTTTGTTCTGCCAGAGACCCTTGTAGTGCGGGTTTCTCCTTCTAGCTTGCTGATGTACCGCCAGCAATTGGCTTGGTGCGGGTCTCCTTTGAACAAGTGCAAGGAGGTTGTAACTGCAAACGAGCGCTTTTGGGAACGTTCTGCTTCCTTCATGCTCTGGGTAACTCCTGCGAGGCAGGACGAGCGTTTGATCTGGTTATGAGGTCAAAACGGAGAGCCATTGATGCGAGTGATGCAACGGCACATGTGGTGTTGATGAGCCACATAGAAAGCTGGCATCAGTCTGGCCTTCTGCTCTGATAACACCGTACACTATGAACCACCGTCCCAACAGAAAAATCCTTTTGGTGAGGAAAACTGAAGGTTCCTGGATAGACGTACAGATGTAAAGCAACCATTATTGTTCAAGATTGGGTCTCCCGGTCCTACTTCCAATCCGAGGAATTCAGTGGACACCTCAGCCAAACTCCCACCACAAAACTGATTCAATCATTCGATCCGATTTCATTCGTTAGTGTTTTCTTCAAGGATTTGCTCATCCATCACAATCTCGCATCTTCTTGACGGCACAATCCAAAAACTATCCTCATCAAGATGACAGGAACTAACGGAAACGGTAGCAATGGAAATGGCAATGGTGGAACCTCTGTGGGAACCAGCCGTGTGAAGCAGGGATTGGCCCAGATGTTGAAGGGAGGAGTAATTGTGAGTTTCCCACGACAGAGAAAAGGAACCCTGTTGTGTTCCCATGGATTGGTTGGTGCAGTTTCATCAAGGGGTGAATGGAAGAAACATGATGGGATAAAGGATGGTTAATTTGAAGATCAAGAGCTGATTGTTCTCTGGAATTACTGGGGTGGGGTATCTGACTCAGATACCCCTGTGGTTTGCTCAGCCTCATTTTTCTGTGCTACTTTGTCTAACCTTCTGTGTTTTTATCTTTCTCACTCCTTCCTCAACAATATACACTAGATGGATGTCATGAGTGTGGAACAAGCAAAGATTGCCGAGGCTGCTGGTGCTGTAGCTGTCATGGCGTTGGAACGCATTCCTGCCGATATTCGTCGTGATGGCGGCGTTGCTCGCATGTCGGATCCTGCTTTGATTATGGAAATCAAGAATGCTGTTACCATCCCTGTCATGGCAAAGGCTCGCATTGGACATTTTGTAGAAGCCCAAATTTTGGAAGCCTGTGAGATTGATTACATTGACGAGAGCGAGGTCCTTACCATGGCTGATGACATTCACCACATTGACAAAACAAAGTTCAACGCTCCATTTGTTTGTGGATGCCGAAATATTGGCGAAGCTTTGCGTCGTATAGCCGAGGGAGCTTCCATGCTTCGAACCAAGGGAGAAGCTGGAACTGGAAATATCGTCGAGGCGGTCCGTCATGCTCGCACAGTCCAGGCTGAAATTAGGCGTTTGGCATCTCTGCCCAAGGATGAGTTGTTTGTGGCTGCCAAAGAGCTTCGGTGCCCCTATGAACTCGTTAAGGAAGTTGCAGATAAAGGAAAACTTCCTGTTGTCAACTTTGCCGCTGGTGGTGTGGCTACTCCCGCCGACGCTGCTCTCATGATGCAACTCGGTTTGGATGGGGTCTTTGTTGGATCTGGAATCTTCAAGTCGGCCAATCCCGAGGCTCGTGCCAGGGCAATTGTGCAGGCTGTAACCCACTACAATGATCCCAAGGTATTGATGGATGTTTCCACTGGTCTGGGACCTGCCATGGTGGGTATTTCAGACATCAAGGGCGATCCTGTCAACTTTCGTGATCGCGAGGGTGGCATGCAGCAATACGATGGACGTGTCCCTCCCAAAAAGGAACTCCACGGAAACACAGAGGTACAAATGTACGGTTCCTCTTGGGCCAACTAAACTTTACGTTCGGTGGTTGGACTCCACCCGTGACACCGGTCTCCGTTTTTGGCTGGGAATGTTGGGCTTCTTAAAAAAAAGTTCAACTGTGTAGAAATTGCGCACGAAAACAATCAATTGATTTCAGGAAGAGGAAAGGAATGCATAGTTTATTACCAGTAACATGCTAGATAGTTAGTAACTACAAAAGACATGTCGTGCGGGTATTGTCAGTTTGGGGAAGTGGGGCAACTTGAGTAGGGCCTGCAACAATGTCGAGTCTTTACAGCAGCTTTGGCTTGTTCAACAAGTTCTGTGAATGCCTGTACATATGGTACATGCAGAACTACATGTACGGTATGATCCAAACACATCTACATTGTGGGAACAGAACGGAGAGGCGCAAACTCCATCCATCCCACACTCATCAACCTCAGGTGGACAAACACAAGACTTATATACATAAGAATCTTGCCAGTCATGCCAACAAGACAGTCAATAATATTATCCTGAGAATGCCTTTCATAAAAAGGGGAATAACCGATGGGAATTTTGAAAGGAGCCTTGTCATCCGTGTCGTTGTCTGCCCAAGGGAGCAAGAAATACTCCGGCACATACACAGCCTTAACCGCTAACTTCTTCTCAGCTTCACGAGCATTGGTGTTTTTCAACGGCTGTCTTGATCTTCTTTGGCATTTCACTCAGCCCAGCATTGCTACATCGTACCCAACAGATGACCCACATATTCAAAGTTGAGTAGAAGCTGGGCAAAGGCACTGGCTTGAGTCTTTGCTTCGTTGGGACGAAGTAGCTATGACACTGGGCAGAGTCGGCAACACAGCCAAAGCCTTTTGCTGCTTCGCATCAGCAGTATCCTTGCACTCTTGGAGTAAGCCCCCCGCACTGGAAACGCAAGAGGGCCATGACTCTTTCTACGACCATATCGCTCATCCAGTGAGTCCACCCTTGACTTCTTGTGTTTCCTGATAGTCCAAGGCAGGAAATGTCAATTCTCCATGATATTCCTCGAACGCCTCTTCATCACCGTCTGCCTGAGGAGACCAAAGCTGCCATCGGCATTACCAGAATCCGTGCACTCGTGTGATACTCCTGGTACCGGTATGCCTTGGCAAGCTTGGGGTGACACGCCGGCAGCGCGAGAGCATCACGAGAGACGGCGAGAAAGCCAATCCAAGGAACCATATAGGGAAACTCCCACAGAGCATACACGGAATCCACCCTCCAAGAGCTGTGAATAAGTAGTCTATTTTGCCAGCCCATTCGGATCCAATTCCAATGGTGATGATGTCGGAGACTCCTTCGGACCCCAGGAGGTCCGTCGAGGAAAATGGTTTGATCGAGTCGCTTTCCTCGATTGACATCTCCTTGATTGGAACAATGCAAAACAGTTACTAATGTGCGACATACGCTTTGTGTGGCTTGAATCATTGGGTCCGCTGGCGTGAGGGCAAGAAGCAACAAGAGACCAAGATATCGGTAGAGAAGAAAAGCTCGACTGAGGCTGAATTAACACACTCCACGTTCCAAAAGTTCTGTGAGCTTCTGGCGAGCTCACTTCCAACTCGAGTTGCTGTGGTGTTGTTTGAGAATTGATTAAAGCTTTGAGTGCTGCATGTTAAATCTTGCTCTTATGAAACGTGGTTGGATGGGAATAAAATCGTTTGCACAAGGTCGCGTTTCGCTGCTTTAGCAGCAAAGCGGGATAGAGAGCGCAAGAATGAGGACCAGCAGAGCCTCACAATTCCCAAACAAGGAACAACAAAACAACAAGAAACAAACAAACTACTTCTAAACAATGAGCGACAAGGAAACCAAGTTCTTGGCCCAGTTCGGAGATGAACTCTGGTCGTCTTCTTCAGGAGAAATGGTCAAGACGGCCGATGCTCTGACCGGGAAGAAAGTGATGATTTACTTTTCAGGTAATTAATCAACGACTTGCAAATGGATTCTGAAGTTTGGTGTTCCCCGCTCATCTCATCCCTTCTTTCTGTTATCTCCTGAAGCTTCCTGGTGTCCCCCGTGTCGGTACGTTGGTTTTGTGTTGTGTATCGAGGTTCTCCGAGCTGACGTCTTAGACTGACTCTTGTCGCTTTGCTTCTTTGCAGTCGTTTCACTCCCATGTTGATCGCCATGTACAACAAGCTTAAGGAAGACCCAAAGCGAGCCGACACATTCGAACTTGTATTTGTGTCTTTGGATCGATCGGAATCTGATTACAACGATTATACTTCCAAAATGCCTTGGAAATCCGTCCCCTACAGTGCTCCTGAACCCATGCGACGCAGCTTGGCCATGAAGTACGGGGCAGAGGGTATCCCCCATTTGGTTGTCATTGATGAAACAGAAGATCGCAACCTCATCACGTCGGATGGGACCGGCGAGGTGTCGCTGGATCCTGATGGTGACAACTTTCCCTGGAAGCCAAAAGGATTCTCGGAAATCTTTCCCAAGCAATTCATGACCAAACAAGGATTGGTGGATTCTTCGACCATCGACAAGAAACACTTGATGTTATACTTTTCAGCGCATTGGTGTCCTCCGTGCCGCAAGTTCACACCCGTTCTCGCGGAAGCCTACAAAAAGTTGATGGAAGAGCGAGGTGACGAAGTGGAGCTTCTCTTTGTCAGCTCGGATCGAGAGGAAAGCAGCTTTCAAGAATACTGGGGCACGATGCCGTTTTGCGCTCTCCCCTACGAGGAGCGAGATGCCAAAATGTTGCTAAGCAAGCTCTATGGCGTCCGAGGTATCCCCTCCTTGCTCATTCTGGGGCCTGTACCCGAAGGGGGCGGCGACCGGCCTCTCATCAACGACAATCTACGAGCAGTAATCGAGTCGAATGACTTTTCTGAGTTTCCTTTCCACCCCAAGCCCTACCAGGATTTGGCCGTTGGAGCAGACGGAATCAATGAGCACAAGTCACTGGTTGTATTTTGTGAGAACGAAGACGACGATGAGCAGAAAGAGTTGACTGACATGGTCAAGACAGTGGCGGAGAAGCTGAAAGACACCGACATGCGCTTCTTTTATGCCACCAGTCCTGGCGGCCTCGTCGGTGCCATCCGCAAGGTGATCAAAATTGAAAAGAAGTTGGATGGTGTGATCATGGCTCTTCTGGATATTCCCAGTGGAGGAGGGTACCATATCAGTGATGAAACTGATCTGACGGTTGAGAAAATTGAAGAGTTTTTGACCAACCCAGGAGAACGCCAGCAAATGACGCAGTAGATGGCTGAATAGCGTGCCCCCCTGGTCTTGTTGGGAATGAGCGTGACTTATGCACCGGAGAGGGCGCTCTTGGTATCATTCCGGTATCGTTGCCAGTTGCATGCAGCCCGTAGAATCTATTTGTATAGAAGACTGGGAAACCTCCAAAATGAGAAGCGCATAGGTGACTCCTTATGGAATGTAGCGCTGTGTTTATAGTTACTGGCTCTGTCCTCCTCTCCTGCGGAACTGGTACCATGGTATCTGTCTTTCTCCGGGCACTGGTTTGTGGTAGCTTTTTGTGGTGCTGTCACCCTGGGATGTGGTTGGAGGTTGGAGAGTGACTGCCACCAGCCTTGCGGCTTTATTTCTGGCGCCTTATTGGGGGGTGCGGTTGATACCGGTACCGGTATGGCAGTGGTGTTGGCCAGAAGAGGGACGGTCTCTTCGTCAGCACTGTTGAGGGGTCTACTAGCTAGCTAGCTAGCACCCTATTGCTCCTGGGCTGCTGAACAACAGACTTCACCTCCAAACGCACTGCAACGTGTATCTGGTATGGAAAGTACATCCAAGTCAAAATTGCGGACCTGATCTCCCGTTGGAAACGTATCTACATGGACGGTACAGTAGTGTTGGTGCTCTACTAGGTAGCTATGAACTGGGTGGGCAGATAAATTTTAGGCCGCAGCTTCCACCAAGTAAATAACTCGCAAATATTATAACCCAAATGCACCTGGCTACCTGGCAGTACCTGGTACCGTAGTACTAGTATACGGTAGTTGATCTATTCTCGCAGTTTTTAAAATTAATAAGGTTTAGGTCCAACACGTCCATATTGGTACCGGCGGCTGTATCGGTACTGTACGGTTAAATGGGCCCGAAATGGCGATTTACACCAAATTCCGATTTATACTTGTGTTTCGATTTTATATTTAGGTTTCGGTTTTATATTTTGGTTTCGATCTTATATTTTGGTTTCGGCTTGATTTTACTAGTTAATTACCATAGTAATTTGGTTTCGATTTTATATTTAGGTTTCAGTTTTGTATTTAGGTTTTGGTTTTATATTTAGCTTTCGAATTGATCAATTTGGTTGGATTCATAAAATCGTGATTTCCGGCCCTTTCGTTTACATGTAATAGGGCGTTTCGAGTAGACTACTCCAGTCTAGTAAAAGTCAGAATTCAGAACCTGATCTACTGTAGTGTAATTGCCCTTGTCGAAGGGGGTTATGGTGTTATGGCGCCTTTTCGATGCAACATATACAGTCTACTCTCTATTAAATCATGAAATAGTAAATCAACTTCTCTATTATATCAAGGCTTTCATGAGTTTCCCCCTGAGTCACGAGGCAACTAGTGACTCACATGTCCATGTTGCATACTGAGCCAAGCAACAGCAGTACCATGAATGCCAAAGTCCCAGAGGCTGACATCTTAGGAGTAAGCTTTATGGAAGCTCAAGAGTGCTTGAGGAAGCTCATCAATAGTTGCTCTAGCCTGGGCATTCCAGAAGGTCTCACTGTGCACCTTGACCGATTTGCCAAAGCAGTGCAATCTGCTAAGCTCCATTGTTAGTTGAGAGACTGGACTCTTCCCTTCATGAATATTTATTTTACCAAGAAGTAGGTAGCCTTTGTAGCAAGCATTCTAGATTGGTTTTTAGGCCATGCAGACTGCCATTTGGTCCATAATGGTACAGTAGAACAGCTAAATCAAGACTCTCTCTTATATCAAGACTTTTTTAAAAGGAATCCCCTCTCATGATATAAGAGAGAGTAGACTGTACCTGGTGGTCCACTTTTGCACTTTGGACATAGGGCAGCAAACCTCGAACACCAGCAATCAGGCAATACGAAATACAAAAGCCAACGGCCAACAGAGATTCGGGAGTGATCTTTTTTCAAGCTCTCCAAAGCTCCGAAGCAGTGCATTTGGATGGGTTCTGGAAAAACTCTCTTGGGGGAACCCTTGGGGGTCACCCTTTTGACTTTTCGTCACCGGCCAGCTACCGTACCGCGACGGTAGCTGCCTTGGTAGCCGCATTAGTATGGGGAAACTGGTACAAAAACACACAACTGCAGCCAAAATTCGCAAAGGTTTATCCAGGATGCAAGCGGTACATGTACCAGCTGCACCTCTGACTTCACTCTTTCCCTTCGGAGTACCGGCAGAGTGCCTTTGTGCATATTATTGCATCGTTGCATCGTTGCATCGCAGTGCTCTGTTGAAGAAATCTCGAAATCTTTTCAAAAGACCCAGTGGTTAGGATTATGTTACATAATTACCGTACAGTCCTTCAGTGCCTGTACAGTACTACTGTACAGTATGACTTACTGTACTACATACGGAGAGTGGGAGAATCTTTTTCAACCTAATTCCCTTGGATGGATGACCTTGCTTGTTTATTTTGTGATGAGACTAAACGGAGTGCTGGACTCGAGTACCTGGCACACTCCACACTCATACTTAAGATACTGTAAGTGGGTTTAAGATGCCAAGTATGGACTACAATCGTACTCAACTCTCAACGCAGAAATGTCAAGATAATCTCTCTAGTAGAGTAGAGACACTCAGATTTCCCAAACCAGAAAGTACCAATGTCTCAAATCCTAAGCTAATACTACTACTACGGTATGTGGGGAGTTTAGGGAAGCTAGCTAATACCCACTTCTTCCACATCACCATCTACATCCACGTCCTCCATATCCCCATCTTGGGGTGCCTCCTCTACGACCACAACATGTTTGGTTTCATCAATTTTTGCTTTGCACCGTTGCCTTCTTGGGCTTTGGTTGTGGATCATCACTGTCTGAGGGCATGATTAGTAGTAGAGTATGTGACAAGAGCTGCTAGCTATGACGTAGTGGCTACGCTATGACAGATACTGAGATTGGGCTGCTTCCGGTACATTCCCGGAGAGATATCTTGTTATCTTATGGATGCGGTATGACATATATAGCTAAGGTAAACCACTTGTAGCCTAAATCTTGCTGCTGACTATTATAGCTCTATTATTTAGAGAAGACTTGTAGCTTCTGAGAGTTGTAAAAGCTTGGTCTTCGATGGAAAATGGAAGGGCAGTACTAACATGGAGACACTTCAAGTAAAAAGGTAACGGCAACGCCAACATCTCCCCTCATCACTCATCACACACATCACACACCCAGGACAAACAACACAAACCACCGAGATATCTATCTATCTTTCCTCTTATTTTTCTGTTGCCGCCATCCGCCGTCAAAGGCACAACTCGAGCGATCCACAGTTGACGAGGACCGGTATCATATTGGTACCTGGTATATTTTCTTGCGCTCTTTGATTTTGAGAGCCCTTGACAGTTCTTAGGTTTTAAAAGCAAGATCAGGTAGCTTCCTTGATTGGTATCATTATTTCAGGACAACAAACCGTGTAACCATGCCGAACCCCCTGAGGAAAATGAAAGAGAGCTTTGGAAGCTCCTACAAGAAGGAAAAGGAGAAGGAAAAAGAAAAAGAAAAGGAAAAGGAGGAAGGGAAACGTGATAATATCTCGCCGAGAAGTCGAAAGTCAAAACTTATACCCAAAACAGAAGTCCCTCCTGCTGGCGATGAATCGACTAAGCGATCCAGTCTGCCTAAGCTCTTGTGGTCATCCAACAAAGGCTCCAATCGCGATATGAATGATTCTTCGCGCCATGACGGTAAGGGGAGCGATGAGGAAGAACAAGCCAGCAGTGGTGACTTGGGAAGCAGCGAGACCGTACAACAGAAAACAGAACAATCACAGCGCCGACAGACGGTTGCCGTCAAACGAGGTAGTGTGGGCCATACCATTGCCAATAACGTGGGTAGCGTCATGATAAACACTGCCATGGCGCCAATGGTAGCAGGAAAGGTTGTCTTCCAAGGAAGCGTCAAGGCGGTGCAGGCCAGTGTGAACGCGACACAGCATGCGGTAGATCAGAGTATTTCCGTGGCTACCAAGGCAGTCGATGCCGGCACTCAGGCTGTCACTTTCGGGGTAACTGCTGGTGCGAATACTGTCGTTTCGGGAAGCAAAGCTGTTGGTACCGCTGTTGGCAGTACTGTCGTGTCCGGAAGCAAAGTCATGGGCAACACGGTTGTGTCTGGAGGCAAAGCGTTTGTAGGAGGGACCACCTCAGTTGTGGAATATTCCGGAAAAGCAGTCTTACACGGGACCCGGGGCATGGTCAAGGGCATGAAATCCGCTGTCAACTTGGGCAAATATTCTGGTGTGAATCGAAGTCAAGAGGAGAAAAAATCTAAATGGGAGCAGGGTGTCGAAGTCATCGAGTCGCTTCTGGAACCGGGTAGTGACACTTATGAGGCCATGACAGAGGATCAAAGAAAGAAACTCCGCAGCGTCAAGAAACTTTTGATCACTGGGCCGAACGGAGGTAACAAAATTGCACATATTCCTCGTGACCTCATCAAGATGAAAAATAGTACCAGCACCCACTTCTCAGGAGGAAAAGAAAGGCGATTGTCCACTGGCAGCAATTTCATTTTGCAAGAGTATGCTGGCCTCAGGGACGGCGCTCTCTTGGGTGGCGCTTCGGACCTCGACGATTCGGTGACTGACGAGGAGGAGTCGCTACCGGAGGAAGGTGCCAGGTCTCCCCCGAGGTCCAGATCAAAATCTCCAAAACCAGAAGGCGGGAGGAAATTGAAGAGACGTGGTAGCGACAACGACAATAGTTTTGCAAGCCTTGCAAGTCTCTGCCGTTCCTTAGATGATTCCACGGAAAATATAGTGGACTACGTGCCTCCCGAATTCAAGATGCTGGATAGGGAGGAGCAAATGATTGTTTTCAATATGCTCAAATGGGAGTCCATCGGCAAATGGAATTTCAATATCTTTGATCTCAACGAATTCACACGGGGAAAGCCGCTCGTTTTCGTGGGATGGGCAATCTTGGGATCACCATACTCACAAAACGCAATGGCCGCCGAGCTGGGAATTCGAATTGAACCTGGGGAGAGTAAGGGATACCCGTTTATGGACGATCTGTTGATCCCACCCAGGAAACTCTGCGAATACTTGAGAGTCATCGAGATGGATTATCATGCCAACCCCTACCACAACGCTGTCCACGCGGCTGATGTCATGCAGACATTGCACGCTCTGATTCAAAAAGCGATCGACGAACCTTTTCTCGACGGCTGTCCGGACATCCACTTGTTTACAATTCTCCTAGCGGCGGCGATTCACGATGTCGACCACCCTGGCAAAACAAACGCCTTTTTCACCGCCATGAGAACCGAGTTGGCCGTCATGTACAATGACAGATCCGTGCTGGAAAACTGGCATGTCGCTCACGCCTTCGCCCGCATGCTAGATTTGGAGCTCGCAGGTTCCAAAAGCATTCATGCCAGCCAGGTGCTTGACGACAAGAAAAGCGAGGGAAAAAAGGATTGCGAAACCAACATTCTGTGCAATGCCACCCCGGATCAATTTAAAACAATCCGCAACCTGATGATTGAAGCTGTTCTTCACACCGACATGACAAAGCATTTCGAAATGGTTAACTCTGCCAAGGGTCTGTTGCGTCAGGAAATTAATGAAGATAACTCCTGGAAGGTGTTGATGTTTATGTTGCACATGGCTGATATTTCGGGACAGGCCAAGCCGGACCCTCTGTTCAAGTTGTGGACCACGCGCTGCATGAATGAATTTTTCTCTCAGGGAGACGAGGAAGCATTGCTAGGATTGCCGATATCCCCTAATTGTGATCGAAATACCACCAACCCAGCCGAGTCCCAAGTGGGCTTCATCAAATTTGTGGTAGAACCAGCTTACGAGGTTCTCGGGATGTTTATTCCGTTTGTCGGCAACAATGTCCTGCAACTCATTGACCACAACCTAGATCATTGGATCCATGAGATTTCAGACATGGACGAGTCGGCAATGGGAGATTCGGAAATGGGCAATTCATCGCGAAGATCATTGGTGCCGGTCCAAGAGGACGCCACGCCCGAAAGCATCACGGTGCCCTGCATGGACGAGAAGGAAGGCAACGAAGCTGCCGGGAATCAACTTGAGGTACCAATTGAGGCGTAAAAAACATGTTGCGCACTAGCGAGTAGGACATCAACGGGGGGAAACCGCGACGCGCCATGATCGAAAGCAAAAAAAGCTGGCCAATGGCTGAGTTGGGCAACAATAAACGTAAGAGTGTGCCAAGCCTAACGAGAACCAAATATGTTACCATCGGTTCATCTGTGGCAATACAATTGCTCTAGTTAAGTATCTTATTTAGAAATGCATGCATGTTATCAGTTTGTGAGGGTACAAATCAATGGGACGAAAGTATTTGGAGAGCGTGTCTTTCTGTAAACTGGACAGCTCCTTTTGCAGATGTATTGGGACGAAGAAAAGCGTTCTTGTGCCCTTTGCGAACTGGGATGGGTAAAATTTTGGTTACCAATGCTCTGAGCCGAAGCAGGAGCAATACTTTGTGCTTCTGCATGACCTTGGCCTGGACAAAACTGAGCATGGCGCAACACCTGCCCAAACCAAGACCTGCTCCCGCACCTCCAGATCGCTGAGCTCACTGTGCGCGTGGTACAGCGTACTGGCACGATGTACCGGTAGTCTATCCGTACGGTACAGATCATTCCACAGAATGACGTCAGAAGCGGACCAACAAACTTTCGATCCACCTTCGCTTCGAGTCGAGTCCGCGGTCCGGTTTCGGAAATTGGCAACGGCAGCACTTTGGCTTTTGCTATTGAAGAATTCATTCATTCGTTCCCTTTTGACAAGCTGAGCGCCCTGGTTATCTTTGTTAGTTAGTGAAGATGAGCGGTTCTTCCTCTCCCTCCAGCAACACCATGAGCTCTCCTCACACGACGATTGGTACAAGGAAACCCCGCGGCCATAAGGGACTCCTTTCAACCTCGACGATGCTTTTATTGATCTTTACCAATGGGGCTTCTTTCATGGCGGGTACTTTTTATGCGTCCAATGCTGCTATTGCTTCTCAGTTTCCAAACCAACAAAAACTTGCCATTCAACCACTGGAATCATCATCCTGTCCACCCGTCAAGTGCCCTCCGATACCCCAACTCAGCTGTCCGCCATGTCCAGAACAACCCCAACTCAGCTGTCCACCATGTCGAGAAGAACCTGCCGATGCAAACGAAGAAGAAGAAGAATCAGCACCTGCTGAGGAGAACGAAGAAGATGAAGAAGATGAGGACGAAACAGAGGAAACAGAAGAAGCAGAGGAAACACCTCTGGAACAGCGTCGTGCTGAATCATCATCCAACAATAAGCAGCAACAGCCGAAATCCTTGGTGTTCCCCGAAATTGTCAATCGCTTTGCCGTGGGAGCGGCCTTTACCACCAAAGAAAATTTCACAGCAACGTTTGATTTGGGTATGCCTGTGGAATACTCTCAAAAAGAGGGTGAAAAGGGAGTCATGATAATCTACAGTTCACCTCAGGCATTGCCACGAAAGTTTGGCAATACAAAAGCAGGCAACAGCAATGACCCCATGCGCATACTTTCGGCCCAAGAAGCCACGGAAAATTGCGATTACATGAACGTTATCATGACTTACCACGAAGGCAAACGTCGACAGTGTTTGGCCATTGTACCACAATATGAATCCTTTCATATACAAAAATGGCTTCGAGTGCCTGAAAAGGGACCTTCTATGGGTTCCTTTCATCCACTGCGAATGGTCCCACGAGGAAAGTCCATGAATGGAGAAAATGCCTTTCATCCACCGGCACACGAAAAACATACCAAAAAGGCATGGAAAATGCTCGAGGGATATCTTGATTCCGTGGATGATGTCATTGCCGAACTCAAACCGATTGTGCAAAAGATTGCAAGCAACAATGCCATTGTTGTGATGGTTTGCAACTTTGGACAGGTAAGCCTCTTCCTTTTGCAGTCTTGCAATGAAATACACACAATTTCCATTCTCCTCAACCACACATCCATTCTGTGCATGTAGTCCCAACTCTTGCTTAACTTTGCCTGTTCCGCACGGGCAAAAGGATTGGATGTTTCCAATGTGCTGGTGTTTGCCACGGATCAGGAAACCCAAGATTTGGCCGTAAGCATCGGTCTGACTTCCTTCTTTGATAAGAGAGTAAGTAGCTTTGCCATTTCGCAATGATTGTTTGCTTGTTTGCTTACTTGCTGATTTATGCTTTGACACCTCCAATTATGTTGTCACGTTTGTCTTGTCGTCTCAACAGAACTTTGGGTCCATGCCCAAAAAGGCTGCAAAGACGTATGGAGATGGAATCTTTACAAATATGATGCTCTCCAAGGTAAGTCCTCTGGTTCCTTCTTTCAATGGTGTCTTTCTTGCTGTACAGTTGCTGATCAAGGCCTCATATGCTTGGATCGCATGCAACCGTGTATCATATGTTCAGGTCATTTGTGTTCATTTGGCCAGCTTGGTGGGAGTGGACTTTCTTTTTCAAGATGTGGATGTAAGTGGGGACTGCCCAACGAAGCGCAAAACTCTGTGTGTATTGATGTTGGAGAGATGTTGACTTTCTCGCTCATTACTTCTCACTCCCGTCACATAGGTTATGTGGTATCGTAACCCACTTCAATTCTTTCAGAACAACACTTCGCCCATCAGGCATTTCGATGCCTATTTTCAGGATGATGGATCGAGGTCTTTGAGATTCGCTCCTTTTTGTGCCAATTCTGGGTTTTACTTTATTCGCAACAATCCTAGAACCAGATACTTTTTGACATCTTTTCTCATGCAGAGTGACCTTGTCTTGAGATCATTCTCTCATCAATCCGCCATGATTGCCATCCTATCGGAACATTCCTCCTTGTTAGGGCTTCGTGTGAAAGTGCTTCCTCCAGAAGAATTTCCAAGTGGATTCATTTATCATCGAAAGAAAGGAAGAGGTCACTATGGCAACTACTTTACCGACCTCTTCAAAGGCAAACAGAAACCTTGGGTGCTCCATATGAGTTGGACAAAGAATAAAAACAACAAAGTTCTGTACTACAAGCAGTTGGATCAGTGGTATTTACAGGACAAGTGCATGGACAAGAAGGTTAGCGAGATTGCTCTGCCCAGCGGTTCCGGCTTTGTGGATAACTGTTGCTCTGCAGAATCACTCTTCTCCTGTCACTATCGCGACAAGCCAAGCAGCAGACCATGCAAGGACAGCCCCGCTTTGGATAAGAATGGCCAATCATTCTGGTGAGACTTCGACTGACGGCCTGGCTAGGCTGGCTAGCTATCCAGCCAACAACCTGTACTGGCTCGCATAGGGAACAACACACTTGTAAAGGGGGGACAAGTTATCTGTTCAAGCTCCAATCACATGCACAGTAGTACCACACTGCAAGATTTTCTTACCAAGCTGAAACGCATACTCCTCATATAATCCTTAAACATACAGCGTACATACATAGAGAAATGGGCATTGTATGCAACTTTTACTGTGTTCAGTATTTACAGACCTCTTTTCTACGGCAGGACGAATCGGCACTATCATCAATTCTGTCGCTTTAGCAAAGCTTCCTCCTCCTGTAGCTGCTTCCTTTCGGAGTGATTCAAAACCAAGGATTCGTAGAAGAGGAAAACTGCCGACAAGACAACAACATACAACCCTACCACGGCAAACAAGGGAGCATTGATTGGGTGAATATACGACAAGGCACCGCCCAAAAGGGGGCCAGCCATTCCAGCTGCACTTTCTACAGCGGCGAGAACACCAAACAGAGAGCCAATTTCATCTGGAGTGGCAATCTTGCTGGTATCTGCTGTAAACATGGTATTGATAAGTCCCAGTGCCGTCACAATGGCACCAAACAGACAGTAGACCACAGGAAGGCTGGTGGTTTGGAACGCCATGTAGCGACCACAACCAAGGCAAATGCAACATGACATCAGCAGACGGACTCGCCCTTGAGGAGTGCTACCTCCAAAGAAGTTCAATATCGCCTTGGCAAGAAACCCTTGCGACAAGGCATAAGTCAAGCCAATAAAGGATATGAATCTTCCGTAGTCTTTGGGACCAAAGTCGAAGCGTTCTTTCAACGATGCCGTCCAGATTGTCTGAAAAATATGAAATGCCAATGCCATGCAAACTCTTGCCGACATGAGAAACATTGCTGCCGGTGTACGAGCCGAACGAATGTCAAAGGAGCTAAAGAAGCCCTGCTTGTTGTTGATGCTTTCAACCTTCTTTGATATTGCTGAGGTCGATGGTAGACACAAAATGAGGATTGTCGAGATTGTCACGCAGACTAGGCCAAATATTGTTGCTTGCTCATAGGTAGAAAACAATGACACGCCTGCCAATGGCCCTGCCATGAGAGCAAGGCCCACAGCCATGCCCAACAAACCTGCACTGGCCGCTCTTTCTGTGGATGAGGACTTTTCTGGTACAGCATCATGGTAGGAGCTAAAAAGAGCCTTTAAAATGTTCGCATTGTGCTGCAATAGAGCACCAGGTATCATGCTGGCCCAAAGCATTTGAATGTTTGTAGCGAAAAATCCCATCAACAGACCTGCCGTAGCAGCTACCACGCCCATGAAGAGACAAATCTTTCGTGCCCCTCCCAGACTTTGCAACTTGGTAGAATCAGAGAGCTTGCCCACCATGGTGGCACCTGTCAAGGTGAGCATCGACCGAACAGAAGTTTGGCTTCCCACGCACATGGAGTCACAACCAAGCGTGTCCCGTTGACTCTGCGTATGCGGCATTGTAACGGTAATTGCAACAAAGAGAAGTGCCAAGGATGCTGTGCCAAGCCAGATCCCTTTCTTGAGATTGCGCTCATCTTGATTCTTCTTCGAATGAGACGACGACGAAGAAGAAGAACTCTTGTTCGGGCTCTCTTCTGTGAGGGTCGAAGACGGCTTGTCCACCTTGTTGGCTCGAAGCGAAAGCGTTTCGGGTGCACACATATTGCTGCCTGTTATTGGTGTTGATGCGATGAAAGTGGGAAGGATCGGAATTGCATTCTTCTGCTGTGTCATTGTCTTTCTTTATTGATACGTTTGCGTCATTGCCACTGGACAAATTCTGACGCCATTTCTTGCCGCGTGGTAACAACGTGGTGTGTGAGTCATGCAAAAACTATCTTTTTTCCTTGGTCCGGAGGTTTGTGTTCTCTCTTTTTTTGCATCTCTCCGCGTCATTTACACGGAGTAAAGCCACCCAAGCCATAGTTTTATTCCAAGTGGGAGGTACAGATTGATACTTAGGTCTAGCTAGTGTCGGTAGTTAGTATGCTACGGGTAGCTATCAAGGTTTGCTGTGCCGGAACAAGACCTATTACTGACAGAACGGACGCGGGCATGAATGCCCCAAGATGAGGCAGCTTGTTCCAAAGCACAACTTGTTAACTTGGAACGCCAAAGTGGCTGGTTTACTCCTGAAATGCAGGTCCCTGTGTTGCTGTGATCCTCGCAGCTCTTTGGAGGAGATTGGCATAGATAGTGCCTTGCATGTTAACCATCTACTTGTGGGCCCACCAGTCCTTTCCATTTTTATCAATTGGAGGGCTGTCACTGCAGGGGTATTTGCTGGGTTTGTCTTGGTAGTGGCAAGAGAATAGCGCTTCCGCAGAGCAGCAAGCATCGACAGCAGTCCCTCCTGCAAGCGCAATGTCATCCAGTTTCTTGCTTACACACTCTTCTTTCACATACCATTCTCCCATTTGCTTAAAGAAGAGCAGCTTGTTGTCTTTGTTCAGGGTCCAGCCTTTTGCACCAATACACAAAATGTGAACGTTAGAGGAGTCTCAACCGCGCATGCAGAATCCAGTTTGCCTATTCCAATCACTCACTCATGTGGAAAATATAGGGGTCCTTTTGGCCTGCAAACAACTGTCGCATGTAGTCTTTCTTTCGGCCTGAATGAAATTGAAAGCCACCAGGAAAACCTTCATCTTCTCTTAGCAATACTTTTGCCTTGAAGCCATGTAATGACATTTGTTCCGACATGACTGCAATCATGGCTTGTTGATGAGAAAAGCTTTTGGCGATCAGGTCTCCAGCTAGCACTAGCTGCGTCAAAAAATTTACTGTCCTTTGATTATTGCGGAGATAGTAGAAACTTTTTTCATGTGGTAGGGCTGAGTGTGAGGATGGCACCACTATGGGGGAACTTCAGATTCGATTCTAGTTTGGTGACCTACCCAGAGTTGGCACTATAGGGTGCATACCGTAATGATCTGGCCCCATCGTCTTGGAAGTAGGCATCATTGTTGTAGATTGTGGAGTTCCTATTATGGAAGTACCTATGAATTAAGACAGTATGAAGAAACAAGCAAAAAGTCAGCATCTCAAAGCAGGACAAAGCAAGCAAGCTCTCACACCTTGCATTGCCACCATTTTCACTTACGGTAATGGATCCTTGAACCAAATCTGCAAAAAGGGCAGGTTGGAAAGCATAGAATCAGGCGCAAACATTAGCAAACAAAAACCAAAACAACCCTGTTTTTGAAACATCAAGTGTATACTGACCACGTCTACATCTTGGAACAGGACATCCACACCAGTCAAGATAGTCAAATGGACGCACAACACCTGTAGTCAGGGCAACAAAATGTTAGTTGCTTGGTCCTCTTGTTGTGTGGGCCGTACCTCCGACTGTAATGCCATTCTCACCTTTGCCATCATGAGCTTGACAAACTTCATGTCACCATACTGTTTTGCAGCTTCAGTAGGCATGTGCCCAAAGTTCTTGAAAAGAGAAGAGAAATTACATCAATTCTTTTTTCAGAATGAATCCTTTTCCCAGAATGAATCATTTCCTCTATCGACTTACGTTCTCATCATAGTAGGCAGTCATACCCATGCTTTCTGCAAGCTCCTTTGTCTCTTCATCAGTTGCAAAAACCAGCACATGCTGGGTGTCAAGCCCCCTTGTTCGTGCAGCACAAACAAAATTCATCAGAAGTTCTGACTGGCCGTGATTACACACAAGGACAACTGTAGATTGGAGCAAAGGAGAGAGCATACAAAAAATAGATACCATCAGCGTATTGTTGGAAATCCACAGACCCCATTTTGACGACCAACAGCATTCTCACCAATGGTATTCTTGTATTTGATTCGTTTGACAATCTCCTTGAGTTCTGCCACAATCCCTTCATAGGTCTCCAAATAAACTTTCAGCTCTTTCCATGTCTTTTTTGTGTGGCGTTCAAACTTTGGAACTCCAAATTCATCCTTTCCATCCCATTGCATTGTGCGTGGCACCAAACGAAGCGGATGCTCTCTGTCTCCTCTACCTCTCTCTGGCAGCCTCATCCAAGTCTGCAAATGATGGGATTCATAGTTGGGAACCAATGCTAGACACATGTTCTTGCTCCCACCACGGTTGCGAAAGGCCACGTGCATGATATCACAGTTCTCAGTGAGTTCGTCTGCAGTGACCAGCTCTACGGATTTGGAGTCTGTCAGTTTTGTAGGCATGGCATCTCCCCGGCTGTAGACCATCAGGACATCACGATCACGATCTGAATCTGCAGCGTCAATAGGAACTCCAAGGTCAAACGTTTTGGCAAAGTCTTCTTTGGTAGCGGTTGCCATACCAGCAGCTATTCTATTCACTGACGATGGCAATCCCGGATTTGTAGATTCTGAGGATTGTCAGGACACAACAACACAAGCACGTTGAGAAAGGAGCCCTTTGAGATTACTGGCTGATTGGCTGGTCACATTCCTACCTTTCTGGATAATTTTTGTCGCTTGTACACATTTTGGGCACTCCCGTTGCTTGGGACATGGAGGACAGGATTCACATTTTATGGCCGGTTCTGCCACTTTCATATTTCTTGCTACTGAAGCGTTCATAAATGTCTTCATGGACGGGCATTCTGGACAGTGCGGCTGGAGCATGGAGCGTTGCACAGTACTGGTATGGTTGGATGCAAACATCGACCCCACCAAAAATGCGACCGAGTGGGAAATGACCAAAATTAGAATGCTCGATGTCGAGAGCAGCGATGGCCGAGGGGACGACGGTCGAGGCGTCCCGTTGCCATTGCCACTTGAAGGGCTCTTCGTGCCTCGTGCATTCATGGTGCAAATGACCAGGTGTAGCAATAGCGATGGAAACTGAAGAAGACCGAAAGGCTGAAGGGGTTTGGTGGGAGAGCAGAACCTTGGGGGAGGGTGTGACAGTGTGACGCAAAACTTTGTGACCGTTGGCAGGAAAATTTCTCTTCGAGAATCGGGAGTAAAGCCAGCTCTCGCTGGCTTGTTACCTCAGCATCTCGTCCTCCTCTCCGTCCCCTCCACATTTTTCATCCAAGCTGGCCAAAAAAACTACAAACCCTACACTTGCGCTATTCCTCTCTTCCACCCTCTTTTCTTTCTGCTACCGTAGGGTATCGCTGAGCACCGGCTAGCTAGGTAGCCCACTTGTAGCTAGCAAGTGCAATATCAGACAGAACTGCTGCTTGGCTGGCCTAGAATTTTTAGGCAGCCAGCACACACGAGTAGACTTGGACTGATATTCCACGATGCTCTAGCTAGCTCGGCCTGGCCAGCATAGTCTCTGCCCGCAGAACTTTGCTGTCAAGCAGCTTCCGCCGCAGCCTCAATTCTTGCGTACGACTGTACCGTGGCTTACATATAGCCCATGTGCAATAACAATAGAAAACACCTGTAAACTACTACATTGTATTGGGGCCATAAAGCACCACCTGGCCAGCAAGAAAAATGAGAGCTTGAGAACGGAGTGGTGAAGCAAAGCTTCAAAAGGCAGCTGTCAAGGAAATTACCACTGTAGAACAACGCCCGATAACTGGTAGCTGAGCAAGAAAAATAGGAAAGGTAGTCTAGGTCTAGCTAGACCGAAAACCGAAACTTGAGGCTTGTTGGGGGCTGGCTGTTGGGAAGCCTGAGCGACCCTTGCTTGTCAGCTAGCACTTTTTTTAGAGCTAGCTAGCTACAGACCGATGGTGGGAAACTGCCTCTGGATTCGATTCGATTCGATTCGATTGATTCTTCGATGCTCAAGCTGATGGCTGCAAAGTTAGCATAGAATGTCGACGCCTGTAACCTTTTGCATTCTTCCGAATGCTGACTCAGTTGATGACGAAGAAAATTTTTAAATCAAGTCGCTTGCGTTGATCACCTCTTTGTGTGATGTGGGAGCTTTGACTTTGATAAGCTCTTTGATGCATGTTGATAATATGTTGATTGTTGATGTCACGGCTGTCAATGGCCAAGGCCAATGGCCAGAGTGCGCTATTTCAGCAAAAAAGCCCTCGACCCAGGCAGCTCTTACAGGTTGATTTGTTATTACTGTACTGGTAGCACCTGAATATTGCATGGCTGAGCTCTCGATGCCACCGGTACTTCCGTACCGCACACCAGCACATGCAGCCGGCGATGTGCCTTGACATCGTGAGCTTACGTATCAACATGCATGTTCCGCGGAGATGCCAGCACAAGCTTCGCAGAACGAAGCGCAGCATTCATTCACTCACAAAATAGCCATTGCGCAAGCTTTACACTTATCATACAGGGCTTACAGACCATCCAAACAGGCAATTGATGGCTTTAATCGCTGTAGAAACTCAGGGACAAGACCTTCAACTCGAGCAATAAGCGACCCAAGGATGCAAAGGAAGACCGAGTGGGATTGAAATGTCTGGAGCTTCTCGGCTGGAGTGACGAACCACATGATCAGCAGTTGAGGCAAAAAAGAATTCGGTCATTCTTGTGCCAGCATAAAGAAGACCGTTAACACCATCACCTCAACAACGGGCAGCGCAACATGTGTAAAATATTCCCAGAATCCCTGTATGTTTCCTATTTTGAGCAATTTGGCTTTGGAATTACATCTATCTTGCTATAGTTACTGACAATTGTGCTCAAAACATTGTGAAACGTCTTTTTACAAAACTATAAATATTAGGAGCTGGGGATCTTTGGAGATTCGTAATCACCTTCCGTCAGAATCGAAGTCTTCGCTTCAAAGTGCAAAGGCGAGCGCGTGATGCTTTCTGGCTGATTGAAACCTTCGTTGATTGTTCGGATGGTGCATTGAAACCTTTTCACAGCACAACCCCAAGTCCGAAAAGCATACCTCATCCAAGAGAAGGGTGAGTTCTGAGTTCTGCTGAAGCTTCTGCTCGCCTCCTCCACACCAGCAACAACAGCAACTGAGACGGAGATTTGGCATAGAGTTTAGTGTGTAACCACCGCATTGACAGTCAGCCAGTGGAAGTCATCGACCGTCATTTACTCTCATCGACGCTCTTGGACACCGACAATAACACTCGCACCGTATCGTGGACACCCCCTACCGTACTGCCTTGACGCCGCATTGCCTGGATACCATCGATCAGAAGCATACTAGTATCATTGGTGTGGCCATAACAAGTGGTGTATCTGTGTGAGAAAGGAGCAACAGCATCATGGACCGGAAGCGAGTGAGACGTGGAGAGTCGTTTGGACGCCTCGGCGTGGACCGTACCATCAGCAACAGCCTAAAAAGCCCCAGTCGACAAAAGCAGCGATGTGTCGACTCGGATTCATCCGCATCATCGGAAACCAACATCCATGAACATGATGGCGCTGCTCTCAATGTTCGCTTTGCGGAAGCGACACCTATGATCTACCTTTGCAGTCACTATGACAAAGACATGACCAAGGATGAGGTGGAGCAACGCAAGAAAGAGTTGTGGTATTCGGTATGTGATGCTGTTGTTGGAGTATGTACTTGACTTGGATCTCGCTCTGTATCGTCTTGGAAAAGCTTTCTACAGGCTTTTTTGGCCGAGGTTATTGCAGATGGCACAATGACGTCTGCTGATTCTCACGCCAATCTCCACTCTCTTTTCTTGTGTCACAGAGAGCCGACTTTGAAAACTTTCTGAAAGAGCGCATTGCCACCATCCGCCTTCTCAAACTTGTGCAAGGAGACGCCAGTGCCCTGCGAACGCATTGCCCTGACCTTTGCCTGCGGGGATTGGAACCGTACCAAAGCACCACCTTGAATCAAGAAATGCAATGCCAGAGACAGTGGCATTTGCGAGTCGTCTTGTCAGAGCAAAGTCTCCAAAAATCTTCCAAGGCAGACCCAGAGCGACTGCGACAAGCAGCCGAAGAACGGAGCGAGTGGGCACGGATGCGGGCTCAGCAGTTGGGGTCCTTGGACGAGCAAGAGGCCACTGGCAGAGCTCCAGCCTTTTTGAGTGAAAACCTCACAGCCGCCATACGACGACGCTCTCTGGCAAGTGCGCAATTGGGAATGGAACGCCTCGTGCTCAATCAACAACCTCAGTTCCCACAGCAGCAACCGCGACGAGCGAGCTTGCCTCATATCGCCACCACCACCACAACGGCCACTCCTATCGGCTTGGCATCACGTCGTGTGCCCGTGGACTTGGCTATTCTAAAGGAATGGAATGCCAAGTTTCTGGCGGATATTAAATCACAACTTCCCAATGGCAGTGCTTCGGCCAACAACACAACCAGCCCCACCGCCACCGTTGGCAACATCCAGACGTTGTCAGACAAGACAGCCGAGTCACGTCGAGCACTGCAAAGTGGGCTGTTTCGGCGAACAAGTCTGCCCCTCCCTAGCAATTCGGCATTGTTCGGGAGCAATAGCGTGAGCAGAAGCACCAGTTTGAATACTGCGGTTGTCGGCAACCCATTGGGGTACGGGGAACAACTGATCAACGGAATGAATGCCAGCATCACCAACAAGAAAGAAGAATTACGTGTGACAGCAACTAATCCAAGCTTTCGATTTCCAGTGCGCCGAGATAGCCTGGTGGGGTTGCGACGTGAGTCTTTCTTGGCAAGTCGAACGAATGGTATGTCGGAAACCTATACGATGGCGAACAACGACATTTCCAGTTCCTTGTCCAACCGTGAAAGCGCTGCCGCTACAAGTGCCAAAACAGCACCCAAGGCAGACCCACCGGCACCCGGGTTGAACGCGCTGGCTGAGGCTTGCTTTCGCTTCCCCGTGCGCCGTGACAGCCTCAGCAATGTGCACTGGGATTGAAGGCCGGCAACGGAACTTACCACGATGGCTGCTTGACTGAAGGAGATATTATGAGATGTGCTTCTCTCTCAAGTCGGTAGGAACTGAATGTTTGCTACCTCGGGCAGGGCTGCATTTTATGGGTTTCAAAACCTTGCCTTTGTACAGGGCTGAAAAGTCTTCATGCGTATGATAGATCACGATCACAACTTTTGAATGTTGTAACTAATAGTGCAACTGATAATTGTAGTAAAACAAGAAGTGGAACAAGCAAATTCCTATTTACCATTCAACTCTCTATCTGCTAGCATAGTGCACCAGCTGTTCGTTAAATAGAGGCTTCCGAGCTGCCTCAATTCTAGACTGGGAGCACGAGAGAGCCACTTTCAAAACTTGGTGATAGCTCTGTTCAGTGTCTTTTTCCATGACCGCTCCTACCGTACGGTACCGTACTGTCCAACTCGTTCATAGCATACCGATACGTGTACTAGTAGCAAAGAGGAAGCAGACACAGGAAAGGAACGGAGATCATGATTGCATTCCCTCCTTACTGTTGTGCGATGGGACAACTCGACTCAAATTGACCGACTACCTCGGGATTGCTTTCCCTGTTTCTTTGCTACGCTTCAGAGTGCTGTTCTCATGGCGTCATCTTGCATCCTGCTCGTTGCTTGGTGGTGGATGGTCGTAGTGAAACATATGCATGTAATCTTTATTCAAGGCTTCCTTGGCAGCTTCATAGTCATCTGGTCGAAAGTTCCCTCGCGGTGGCATGGGTTTGGAGTACTTGATCCATGCCTGAATGAAACCTGTCGATTTGTCGTGACCTGGAGAGTCTGCCTTGGCAGAGTCCAAAATGTAGGTAAAGTTTCGATCGCTTCGAATTTTGCCTCCTACACAGGTGCAGATTTGGGTTGTCGTCTCTTCGGCATGAAACATCAAGTCTTCCAAACGGACAATCAACCGCGGGTACTTGGCATCATCAATGTACATTTTGTACCAATCGTTCCAAAGATGGGCCAGTGAATCCGAGTATTCCGTACGGCCATTGGCAAATTTTGTGGTCACCTCATTCCATTGTCCACGTGGTTTGAGATTGGGACAATTTTGCCCTTTACGGCCGTGGGGCCATTTTGCCGTGTATCCCTAAAGTGGTAGCCAATACATCAAATCAAGTCGTAGTAGATTGAGTTTCTCATTCTGATTTCTGATGTCATGGCCATGCGTTGTCTGACCGGATACTCACATTTTTGCACTACAAGGCAGAAAATACCGTCAGTGAAACTGTTCCCCCAAAAAGAGAAGTAGATTGATTTCTAATGCATGAACTTCCTTACCATGCTGTGCATCCAACTGTATGGATGCCGGATCGTCACTACAGGCATGATCCATTCTTTGTTGATTGCTTTTGCCATTTCTGTGGAGTGTTCCGCCTTGTATTTTGCTGGGGAATGCTTGCCCCATGGTACCTATAGCATATAATGTGAAACAGATCGGTAGAGTCAATTGAGACATCCCACGAATTCAGCTGCTGAGAGGCCATCCGATGCACAATTCTTTTTTCTTCGACCTTACCTGCCATCGCATGCTGCAGAAAATCAAGTGGATCACGGATTAAAAACACGACTTTTCGCTTGTCTGGCCAGTAAAAGATGACATTGACACTTTTTAAACTTACCCATGAGCTTCTCTGGATGCATCAATTCCATACTTTTCGACTCTCTCGGGTATCTTGCAATTGTTCTTGAGTAAATGAGTGACCAGATTTGTGCCAGTATTGAACATGCCACTGCTCCCCAACATGCGTTCCACTGCTGGCACCGTTTGTTTGAATGCTTCGCACGTATCCAATCCCCCAATGACTGGTCTGGGTCCAATGACGCGCACAATTTGCTCCCAGGTGGGCAGTGTCTCGATAACAGTGTTGTTCAGTGGGGGTATCCCAGCTTGTGCAAATACCTTCAAAACGGGAGCTCGACCGAATACTTGTTCTGAGGGAGGTCCCGTCTTGTTTCGTGTCTTCAATACCGGCAGCTTGTGTTGACTGTTTTCGTCTTGAAAGGCAAATTTCCGCTTGGAAGTCATTCTCGACAGATATGAGGGATTATGTTTGCTGACTTTGCCGTGTCCTCCCATGTTGTGACGCTGCCGGTAGCGTAGGTTGAACTTGGACAAACTCAAATCCTTGGATGTCAAGAAGTAGACATCGATAAACACTGTGAAAATGACCAGACTAACCAACAACGCCACCAGTCCCTTGGAATTGGCGCAACCATTACTATTGGTTGACCCAGATGGATTTTTGGGTGGTGGCTTCAGCGTCCTGCTACTTGCTGGTCTGCTTCCATGGCCGTTGGTAGCAGCCATTGTGGGCTCTTGTCTTCAACTCTCAGTCAATGAATGCTCTCAGTCCTCAAGCAACAAGTTGGTTGATCCTCCAGTAATATTATCCAGCGCCAATTTAAAGTTGTCTACCACGGAGCTTTTTGCACCCAACAACCAAGTTGAGAGGTGCGCCAAATGCGCGAATGAAAAGTGGCTCGGGAAGTTAAGGCTTTACCGATTATTGGATTTAACGTGCAAAATTTGTAAAAACGGTGGACCTACCGTACTAGCTAGACTACTGGTGGTACCAGGTACCCGTACGGAAAAACATGCTTCTATTCTAGCTACATACTAGTAGAGCTCTATTTTTGAGATACGATGTAGCCAGCTAGTAGGGGGCCTGCAGACCAAGTGACACTGGGTTGGGGCTAGTAGCTACCGGTACGGGGATTCGATTTTTGGTGTGTTACATGTATTAGATTTTCTGGCAATAAGTCCAATGTGCCCAAGAGAGTGTTGTTGCATACGGGTTTCATGCTGATAACAAAAATCTTAGGAAGCCTGGCTTGTTTTGCTTGCGTCTTGAAACTTGTAAAGAAGTCTCGGAGGTGGTACAGCACACGTTAAGCAGGTATCCCAGTCACAAATTCTGCATCCATACATTGGGCTACCCCCCTCCATAGCCCTTCCACATACATCACAGTGGAACCACTTATATGTTGTAAAGTGATGCAATGCCAGGTGCTGTTGTGAGCATTGTATTGGCACATCAACTTCAGATGAGTTCCATCCTCTAAGTGGCGGGAAATCTTGATTTTCCACTGCCCTGACTTTGTAGAAGTCAATATCCTCATCAACATCCACATTGGCAAAAGAGGAGATCTTAACACACCAACTTGCTTCATGGAAGGCGAAAGCAAAGGCATGCTGTCGGCCTTTGTAGGGGCCTTTCATAACATATGCGGGCTTGCCATTGTGCGATCCATCTTGTATGTACACTCCATTCACAGCTTCTGCCCCAGCTCCTTCTACTTTGATTGCCTTTGGGATTCCTGCACCAAAGGGCTTTTCAGAAACCCACCCTACCTTCCGAGGAGTCTGAAAGGATTTAGATGGCAACAGTTTCTGCATTGTGAGTGCCTGGCTCTTGTATACATCATTTAGCTGCTCAGAGGTAACCAAACCCGAAGAAGCTACTGTTGTAGTCAAGAATTCAGGGTCAATCTTTTCAAGGGAAATATGCTTGGAAAGGCACACTCCTTCTGTCTTTCTTTGACTGGGGTCACCTTCAACCCAGAGGTGTAAAATCTGGAACAATTCACATTCTGCCATTTTTGTCTCTGAGTCTGTAAGGATTTCCTCCATGATAACCTTGCTCAAAGAGGCCACTTGCTTGACTGACACTGGTTTAGCTGAGGTTTCACGGACCCAAGCTTTTGACGTTTCCATGAATACCTCTAGCACTCCGTCACCTGCCATTCTGCATGCTTGCAAGGCAGCAAATGACAAGCATGGCTGCATGGTTAGCATGGTTTCAAATGATGTCAGAACCAGATCTCCAAGGCCTGCAAGATTGAAGTAGGAGGCAGCCTCTGCCAATGACACCAGTGACTCAATCTGTTGAATGGAAACATCAATGCCTTCTGCACCAGACACCTTTCGCTTCTTGCAGTTGAGAATTTGTGCTGAACTTGTAAGCACAAATTCCACCACTGCCTTTAGCACACTTCCTGGAAAGCCAAGCTCAATGGCTGGTGATGATGCCTCTTGAAACTTGCCCAGCAGCATGCCTTTAAACACATCAGATCGTGCTGACAGTAAAAAGCGGTTGGCTGGAACTTCCACACCATCTGTTCCCTTGAGGATGACATCATTGAGGCTGTCATCTGTCAAGAATCTTTCCAGCATCTCATCAGGAGTCTCGCAGTAGGCTACCGGAAGCTGTCGATTCTTGATAGTTGCAGCGTTCTCTTCTGCCATGGTCACTGTTGATTCGATTCGACTCGACTCGATTCTTCTTGTTGCAGGGCAGAAAATGACTGTTTCTTGGGCCCCAGCCATTTGTTGACGAGAGCGTGGAGCCAGCCTTGCACGGAGTGTTTCCGATTGCAATCAACGCCCCGTGGATAGGCCAACTTTGGCTCCAAATCATCGTGGCTGGTCCCGAACAGTCGAATGTTTGGCCTTGCGCGTGACAGTGGTGCTGAGCACTTAGCCGGCTTATGCTAACCTGCTTCGCCAAAACTCGTCTTTTTCGCTTGAAAGGCGAGACAAAGATGATCGTGCTGGTGAATTTTGATTGCACTGATGAAGGTAGCTACACAGAGCGGCAGTTTGACTGTATCTACCATGACAAATTCTAGACGAGGGCAATGGCTTCGAATAACTTCGTTCTTGATCTTTGTCGTCCTCGCAGTTGACCATATCGTGATCATGCCTGGGCTCTCGTCATTGGTATCTCGACATCTCGACACAGCCGATGCCATTTTCCCAGGAACGAGACATCACTCACTCAAGAAAGTTCTACAACAATATCAAGAGGAGGTCAATGTCAACCGCGAAAGCAAAGGAAGGCCCATTACGAAGACAACCGAGAATCTTGCCACAGAGGTTCGTGCTTACGATTTCGTAAAAAATCGTCTCGAGGCCGAAAACCACAACAGACAAAAGAATACATCCTACATGTACAACAATACAAATCTTCGATTATCTCAAACTATCAAGAACAAAACTGATCACAAGTCGAACAAGCCTGGACGAAAGTTTGCGTTGAAGCTCCCGAGCAAGACAAAACATGTCCAGACGTACGAGAATATAACAATCAACGATCCATCAATTCTCAAACTACGAGACATGGGGGTTTCTATTTCGGAGAGTGAGATGAACAAAATTCCAACTTGGGCTGAAATCACGGATCATCTGGGCAAAGAGCCCGTGATTCTCGGCCTCGAGACCTGCGAAGCATACCGCAAGGCCGTGGCTGCCAAAGATCGTTACGTGGCTCCGACTGGTCAATTCAATACGGGAACCAACCTGCTTCCTATTGCACTCGATTACAACTGCCAGCTTCCTCGCAAATCAAAGCTCGCCACGGTTCCGTGGGGCAAACATAATTTGGTGCAAGCGCGTCTCGACGGCTACCGTATCAACAAAACGCAGTACGACAACTATCGCAATGAAGACGTACTCCCCGTCGTCATGGTTCGGCATCCTCTATCTTGGATGTTTAGTACTTGTGTCCATTCATATTCGGCTCACTGGGCGCACACCCTTGACAATTGCCCTCACTTGACAAATGGCACCAGTGATGGCGCCGCTCTCAACCCAGTCCACATGAAATATGGGTATCATCCTCCCAATCAAAAGTATCATCGATATGATAGCTTGATTCACATGTGGCTGCATTGGTATCAGGGTTATTCCAAACCAGATCTTCCTTTTCCACGGCTCGTGGTCAGACTCGAAGATCTGGTGTACCACCCGGACAAAGTCGTGAAATCCATTTGCACTTGTGCCGGCGGGAGACTTCGCCACTCCAAAGTGTACATGCCAGAAGAGAGTGTCAAGGTTCAGATGGATCGATCTCGTGAGAAAAAGGGGATGAACGGAACGTTGGCAAATGGCAGGGAAACTGCAGGGTTCTTGAAAGCTTGGATCGATCATGCGTCCACGGGATCCTTGTGGCAGCGAATGACACCGATGGATCAACATTTTCTTCTGAAGATGTTAAGGGACGATCCTTCCAACCAAATGAAACTGTTCCATTACAAAATATAGAGGGGAAATAGATAGTGTATTAGAGTAAAGCTATAGTTACAAGAGGTTTGTGAAACCTTTGTATTATGGGTACCTGTATACGGTAAAGGTACCCTCAGTATTTGTTTTTGTTCGAGGGTTCCGTGGTCACGGTTTCGCCGCCAAAGAAGACCTTTAGTCGAATGAGTCGAGGAAAAACTGCTTTGATGAAGCTTTCGTTCTCCCCGCTTTTCCCTCATTCTCTCCCTCAACCTTCAACGCGTCCTTCGTCTCGTCTGGACCTTCTCTGGACTACTTGTACAAGTACCACAACAGCAGTTCATTGGTTGTGCAAAAGGGGGTCTCTGCAGTCTATTGCTTATTGCAGTTCAGCAGCTACTAGCTTGTGCTTATTGTTGGTGGGCAGCCGACCCAAACTTTCTGCAAAGCTGAGAAAATACCCTCGAAGTCCATGTATTGGAGAGGCCCTCAAAACTCCTTCAACCGGCATGAACTTCTCAAAGAACCCTTGGATCTTGGCTAGCGAATGAAGCTGGCGCTCCACGATACATGTACTGACGAACAACAACAACCCATCAATCAACGATGAAAAACAACACCCGACAACAATCGCGAACGCTACAGCGGAACAACCTCGACAACAACAACAACAACAACAACAACAACAACAACAACCATCATGTCTGCTTCATTGGTTTGGGTTCAGCTCTCCTATGATGGAAAGGGTGAAGAGGGCAATCCTATTCCTATTGAAGCATCGGAAGTTAAATATGGAGGAATTATTGCTGGCTTGGCAGAGGCCGTTAAAAGCAAAATGGCGAATGCTCTCGTCCATTGTGATGCTGCTAAGCTTGTTGTCTACCCACCGAAATCTTCTGGTGACGAGAACAAAAATATAAATCAGGCAAGAAATTGAAAGAGGTGATTCAGGAATTGGAGAAAAAGACCCCGCCCACATCCGACGATCATCCCTTGGTTGTGGTCGCACCCGCTCCACCAGAACAGCTGCAGCAAGGTCAACAAGATGAAGCTATCAACGAATTAGTGACGGCCGTGAAAGGTTTGGGGCTGTCCATGCATGCGATGCAAGAGCAACTACCGTCTGTCATTTTGGGGTATGTGGTTACACCGTCCACCGCTTCTCGAGACCGCAAGGTCTCAGCCAAAATCTTCGAAGCTGTGGGTTTGCCACTTAGGCCAGTAGAAGATTCAGACGAATATTCTCTGCCTGAAACCCTAGCAAGCGACAGCCGATGGAAATTTAGTTGGGCGTGGAGCACAAATGAGAATGATGACAGGGTACTTGAGCGTACCTCCTATGCACCAGTCCTCCAGTTCCTTCGCAGTCTTGATATACTGGCAGAAGACGTGTCGGATGGACAGCACTGCATAGAAAAAATTCTATACAATTCGGAGATCTATACTCAGCGAAAACAGAATCCACTGCAAGTCAGAGGACAAAGAGTGTTTAACTGGCATCGGGTTGTTGGAAGGACAGATATTGTTGCCTTGACTCAAGACAGAAACAGTGGAGATATCATTCGAAGCATGGTGAAATTTGCAGTTGAAATAAAAACAACAGAGGGCTTGCGAAGGTCACAAGATGGATGTCTGTTTGAAGCACAACTTCAGTTGATCGGGCTCAATGCATTCAATGTGTTTGTGTCACCACCAGTGGTGCTGACCAACCTCGTGAGGACTCATCAGGTCTTGTATCTTGCCTACAAAGACGATTGTTGGGGGTATGTGATCAGAAGGAAAAAATGTAGCTCGTTTCCTGCTGCTATCCATTTTGCTCAACAAAAGGGATCCGAGGCTTCAATTTCCGACGATTTCTCGCGGCCAATGACACCGGACCCAGAAAGCATCTAGCTAGTGATACGGGATGATCATCCCTTGATTGTGGTGGCACCCGCTCCGCACCTTGCAATGAAAAGGGCAGCTACACAAGGCATATCAGCAGAGTTTCCCTGTCCAATGACACCACCATCCATGGAAATGAACGCCCAATTCTAATCACCAACATTAATCAGAGCGAGCATTAGCGCATTGCCTCTTAGTTTCTCTGGCTATTTGTCCAACACTCCAATCCTAATGGGCTATTCCAACCCTTATCCTTAAGGGTGGACCGAAGTGGGTAAACTCCAGTATTGCCCCACTTCGGTCCACGCCCCCCTACTGTTTTACTATACAAAACAGCTGAAGTGGACCGAATATTAAGTAGACGCGATTAAAAACCTAAAAAGACTAAAAAAGACTTAATATTCGTTTTCCTGTAGCTGTAATTTCCTTTTTGGTCTGTTTTTATCTTGTTTCCGCTAGTGTTCCAATAGCCCTCGGCCACGGTCCCCTACTGTTTTACTATACAAAACAGCTGAAGTGAACCAAATATTAAGTAGACGCGATTAAAAACCTAAAAAGACCTAAAAAAGACTTAATATTCGGTTCTCCTTAAGCTGTAATTTCCTTTTTGGTCTGTTTTTAGTCTTGTTTCCGCTAGTTTCCAATAGCCCTCGCGGGATTGAGCCTCCATTAGCTTGCGGCAATTGAGCATTCCATCAAGGGGGGCCGTGGCACAAACAAGCCTTGCGGCGTATGAGCCATCATACTAGACAAAGTAGAATAGGTTGGGCTGTCACTCTGTCACTCCCCTTTCTTGTGTAGTAAGCAACTAGCCTGTAGTGTAGTATAGTCATTCGTGTAGAGCCCTAGCCTAGGCCTTGGTATAGTGTCAGTGTAGCAGATGCTTAGTGTAGTTTAGTCATTCGTGTAGACCCCTAGCTTCAAGTGCCAAGGTCCAAAATTGTTTTTTTTTGTCACTCTGTCACTCGTCCTCTAGTAAAGCCCCTAGCCTTAGTGTAGTAGTAGTGTAGCCTGTAGTGTATAGTGTAGTCATAGGCCTTAGTGTAGTGTTAGCCATTCGTCTAGAGCCCCTAGCCTCCAAGTGCCAAGGTCCAAAATTGTTTTTGTCACTCTGTCACTCCCTCTCTTGTGTAGTAAAGCCCCTAACATTGGTGTAGTGTAGTGTAGTGTAGTGTAGTGTAGTGTTGTGTAGTGTAGTGTAGTGTAGTGTGTGTAGTGTAGTGTAGTGTAGTGTAGTCAGTAGGCCTTAGTATAGTGTCGGTATGAAATTCTATCGGTTCGGTATGAAATTCTGTCGGTATGAAATTCTGTCGGTATGAATTCTGTCGGTATGAATTCTGTCGGTGTGAAATTTCTGTCACTGTGTGAAAATTCATCCAACCCATCCAACAGCCACCACAAAAGAATGTCACCAACAGGGCCCCAAGCTTTGAATTGGTATTTCACACTAAACAAGTATACACCAGCAAATGTTGATCGTTTATCCAATCTCCACCATGGGCTGGGACGGAGTACCATGGGATGGAGTATTTGATATTCGTGCAAAAACACAACACCTCAGGTATACCATGCTTAGAAGAATTCATCCGTTTTCGAGATCGGAAGAGACTCCATCAGGTTATCACCATCACAGGCCAAACCCGTTGCGCTGTTGCACAGCATCCCCTCCGCCTCATACAGCGTTATAAGGGAGGTGATTTCACTGAAATAGGAACACCTCCTAAAAAAGGACAAGGATCAAGAACAGATCTTGAAAGGATCAAAGAAAAAACGCAAAAAACACAGACGGAACTACAAAAGTTCTACCCACCAATCTACAACCCCCAGAATCAGGATGATACAACCTCATCAGATGATGATACAACCTCCCCTGAAGATGATGATATCGTCGGACCCCGACCCCAAGAAAATCTTGAGACGACACCAAGTGTCTGGACTAAGCTGAAAGACTGGTTGTTACGCCTCTTTTAAATGCTCACTCTCATCTAATAAACGAACTAATATATGGATAATTAGCACTGAACATGCCACTCTGTCTGACTACCTGATAATGATGGACTTCATGCAACGTGGGTTTGTAACTGAAGCTTTTGCTGTGTTCAGTCACTCCTTCCATAGAATGCAGCTATGCTTGCTGATCCACCAGGATGAGGAGGTAGATGTCAAACCCTGGTTCCCAAATTACACAACCAACCACTACGACGATGAACTAATTGAGCTAGATCAACCTCTGACTATATCAAAGGATGCATGTTGATGAGCATATCCAGTTGCGATCTCATCCACACCAAGAACCTGAAGAACACAAGGAGCCGCCTATGTGAACGGCTAGGTATCACTATACCAGCCACGTCAGTAGTTGTTGAAATTTTTTATTTTTATTTTTTAATCAAAATCCTGACAAATTATCAGGAATAATCAACAAATTACTTCCTTTTTACTCTATATACTCGCAAATTGTATAACCGTAATTCGGAACAAAGCACCTATCACCAATAATGACACCCTCCCCATACCTATCATCCTCATCACAACTTGCTGCATAATAGCCAGGCCGCAGCTCATGATCATGCATCTTCTTGCAATAAGGACATTCAATATTTCTAGTTCCTTGTCGTCTAAGTGCAATAGGAACACGGTAAAACCCCTGTAAGTACTCCCTCATCTGCTCCAAGCTCATGGGAATCCCATCGGCAACAGGGTCAACATTCTCCATGGCCGGTCCTTTTTTTATCCGCTCCTCTGTCATCTTTCAGTTTGAAATAATCAGTAAGCTTTGTCTGCTTCACAGAGTCTTTATAAGACTTAGTCTTTGCAATCGGATGTTGCACTCTCCCAGTGCTAATCTCCCATGAATTAAATCTAGACAAATGATTCATCCCATGGAATTATACCTAATAGTACTTCTCATTTTTCCTCATCCGAGAGGTTCCTCCACTCTCTTCCCAAGACCTTACCAAGTTCTCCAAATGAGAGATCAGGGTTCTCCTCTTTAACTTACTTCATGATAATGCTGAGAAACATACAGCATACCGGTATACCCCCTCAACGGCCTAATACATGCTTCCTTCCTCTCCTTGTAAGGTTGATGAAATGGTATAAATACCACGGAAATTGCCTCTCAGATACCGAGCAAACAAGACATATTTTTAAGATAATTAGGAATTCATAGGATTAACAGTACTGCCTCTACCCTGGACAGCCAGGGAGCCACCATGGAATTAGTACACTCGGTCCTCCAGTTAGAGTAAGGAAAACTCATGGCCTGTGGTTCGATACCTGGTAATGGCTCACAGGATTTAACCTCCACCACGAGAGAAAGCTAACATTGTTCCGGAACGTTCCCTAGAGTATGCCTAGTTAACTAATACAGTCCTCCTCATCGTTTAACAAGCCTGCAGTTGACATTCCTGCAGGGCTCCACGGAGGAATACGACAATTAAGCAAAGGTGCCCCTTGAGTACCCCAATGCTCCGTAGTATATGATTCGTTAGGAGGCTTGGAACCTGAACTCGAACACCAGTTCCGGGGGAGTTAAGGTCTTTCATTCCCGGTAACCTTGACCATTCCGAAAATCGACTTGGGGGGAGAAGTTCACCTCCATCGGTGAGTCAAGTCTCACTCGTAAATAGTATAAGACGTTCACTAGATAACATAGTAGTCGTGCTCTGGGGGAGTTAACAACTCTCCACCGTGACTGGGTATGGCGAACAACTAGTGAATACGTCTAAGTCCTTCAGAAGGCTCTCCCACACCTAGCCCGTGAGTTAAGAGAAGACTAGCTAGTAAAGCCTACCGTACTAGTATCCCAACAGTCAGTTCACCTGCACAGTGTGCAGAACATCGTACCGTTAGTATCACTCGTACAGTACGTTCCAGCATAGTCCCAGGAATTCTTCACCGTTCCTGGGGGGGCGAATACTGCACAGAAAGAGAACACGTACCTCCACTGACACGTACGTACCTCCACTGACGTACTCGAGAACCCGAAGAACCCTTCCAACATGATTTCGAAGGCTAGCGCTTGAGTACAGGCAGCGCTAAAGCGTAAATAAATACCTGCATACACACCAGTACATGCAAATTAGTGCTGGGTGTCACCAACTCCTTGAGCTCAGGAGTCACATCTCGAGGAACCTGCAGAGTTGTTCGGCAATGGGGGAGTGATGAAATGGTATAAATACCACAGAAATTGCCTCTCAGATACCGAGCAAACAAGACATATTTTTAAGATAATTAGGAATTCATAGTCCTTACAAGGACAAGAACAATTGTCATTTGCAGTTTTCACCATAGCTCCACAATTACTCATGACATCAACCCCGGAGAGAGGAGCTGCTGCACCGGACGAACACCCACCTACCAAAAAAATGCTGTTCGAACTTGAAGATTTCATTTTTGAATAGGAGAAATTAAAGCAAAGATATCTAGGTATGTGCCATGAAGGTGTCACAGAAGATGATGATTTCGAACGGGAGTTTAGCAAAAGGATACTTCAGACTTTAGAATATTGTTGGGTGAATCTAGGCTGGCGTCCCAATCCATTTCAAGAGAGAAAGAGAGGAGCTGCTGCGCCAGACGAACGCTGACAACCTAATAGCCTTATATGTAAGCTAACGTTCTGAGTATCCGTAAGCTAACATTCCGAGTATCCGGAACACCTCACTGACGTAGCTAGATCAACAAAGAAAGATCTCACCGCTAATCGCATTGGATTTCACCGGTTTGTTCACCGGTTAGCACCACGACTAAAATGTGTGATACCCGTCAGTTAGGTTTGGTTAATTAGGTTAACCCTAACGAAATCCCTCAAGACATCGGTCCATGGGTTCACCATTTTGCACCGTGCACCTCGCAGTAAAGGAGCTTTTCAACTAAAAAATTAATATTTTCCAGAAAGCTAAGTAATTTTGTACTTGTTCTTTTTTTAGGACTGAGAAGCCTATCTTCCAAAGAACACAGGCTTTAAAGCCTGGATTCCGGGCTTTGAAGCCAGTGTTCCACGGAACACTGGCTTCCCTTATTTGGGAACAAAGCCAGTCTTCTATGTTGTTCCAGCTGGAACATACTTGTACTGATATTTGTATAGTAAAGTCATTGTGGAACAGAAATGAATGCTGGCTTTAACCCCTTGGATCACTGGCTTCTGTTCCTAGGAACACTGGCTTTAAAGCCCGGAATCCAGGCTTTAAGGATGTTTAATGACAACCCGTTGAAGGCCAGACAAGTAGTAACGCCGACTTCCTAAAATAGAATCTTTTTCGGAGCTCGTACCTCGAACCCACATTATGTGGAATACGGAATGTCTGGCTCTTCTCACATGAAATTCCCTTACTTTGTGCTGCTGGCCATGCCACCACCGAGGGGCTCCTACCCAATCAGATGCTGCGAGAATGTCGAGCATCAAGTCATCACTAAAAACGTGGCCTCTGTTGAATCTATCGAACATCATCAACAGGATTGACATGCATACACTCTATTATTGTAGCTATATGCACTCTATTGCATCAAGGAAGCATCGAACGAAAAACCTGCTGATAGCTGTAACCTCCGGAAACCACCCCCAGAATGGATGACGATGACGGGGATGAAATTCTCCCAGAATTGCATCCTCGGAGGATGAATACAGGTGCCTTTGGAGGTTACACTCAGTTGACTACGGTGGAGGCACCAAATGGCCTCTGTGAAAAGAAGAGGGCCAAATTGGTCCTGGAGCAGAGCAAACTTCAGGTCGGCGGCTATCGATATGACAAGAAGAGAACTGGCAATGTAAGCATTGCTTGGAAGGTTGACGAGATGGACAAGGGAGCAGCGTTTCGGAAGCAGAAACTGACCACCACCGAAAACGTCAAAATGAGGGTATCGAGTATGGCCCAGATGCCTGCCGTGGAAAAGCAACCCGCCCCTAAAGCTACTAAAGTGCCACCGGCCACAAGACAGTTTGTGGAAACAAATCATCTCCCACACACCACCAAAGAAACACCACATCGCCAGAGGAATGGCCTACGTCGCTGGAATGATGGATATGGGTTGGCAGAAAAGATCCAGCAGCAGAAGGTATGATTCGCTTAGTGGTCATGCATTCCTTGTTGGATGGAATACCAGGAAACCTATTGCTTGGTGTCTCAAAAGCAAGTACTGTTCGCTATGTCGAAAGTATGCCAATTCCGAAAAGGAAATCCCAGAGCACGATTGCTGTTCCAACCATGTTGGAACTTCTGGTTCCGTGGAGGCTTCGGCCTTGCTTGAAATGGTCACGGACTTGTTCGACAACTACCAAGTTGGGGTGGCCAAGATAGTTACGGATGATGACTCTACGATGAAGCAAACACTCGATGGGCCAACAAGGATCTACCTGTGACACCAGTCGACCACTACAAGCTCGACGAGGTGAAAGATAAGAAAACCGGTGAGCTGAAAGACAAGTGGACTACCGTCAAAAGAAAAGAAGGCAACCTCTCTCTTCGCATGCCAGAGCCGAAGTTCGTTGGCGATCCAGCTCGTCGAAAGAAGACTTTGCGCAATCATCTCTACATCTAAGAAGCGCATTTTGGGCAAAGTGGATATTATGGGGAAGGTGCACAAAACGCTGGATCAAATTTTAGCGACTCATTTATGTAGGTCCCTTATCATGTCGAAGGGCATTATTTTACCCACACCTAAGGTCTTCTGAGCCATTGAGTGGGGCAAGAAATGTTATGTTCTACAAGAACATCAGCGAAGCCAAAAAGAGCACCAACAAGCCCATTTCACCCCTCACCATGGGCCAAGGCTGTTGTTGTTTGGACAACAAGACCAAGTGACCGAGCCAACAAGGTCAAGAGCACACCCATGGTACCAAAGTACACAGAGGACCAGCATACAAGGAGTACCAATTTGATCTGCTGCCAAAGCGAGCATAATGCTTGGAAGCTGAGTGAGCACAATCCAGGGAAAGTCACTACACCATCAAGAAAAAGGTGAATAGAGAGCCCAAAGGAGCGCATTATCAGTCTGGAGAGAGAAGACTCTCTGGAGCTTTTGCGCATGAAATGGGCACACCTGTTGCTCCACAAGCAACAGCTAAACTCAACAAGGCCAACAAGCGCAGAGCCAAAGACGCCTTGGAGCCGCTCCAGGCTAAAAAGGCCAAGACGGTTACCACCTTGGACGATGAAGATGACGATGCATACATGTGAGAGCATCTTTGTTGGCCCATTTGGGCATTTCTCGGCCTTCTGATCGATCTTCTGGCCTGGTTTCTGAAAAGGTTTGGGCAAGTCGGCAAATCTGTTCATCCAATTGGACATTTCTTCTGCAGTGTTTGCGTCACGTTCCTGTGACTTTCTGCGAACTGTTTCTGCAACAACCAAAGACATTTCTGCTCAGCCCTGCTTTCTATTGCCCTCTCCTACTAAATGGTACTGTTCTCTGAGCTAATAACTAAGTTAACGATTATCTAGTTGTAAACTGCTTTGTCATTGTTGTCGTAGTCATGTTCACTTGGCAAAGTAATGACGGATAATGTAGGTATGGTTGTGTCGGCTTGTGCACGGGATCTTTGGCGTCTTGCATGCAATTTCAGCGCCATTGGGTAAAATTCTGTGATGCCCCTTTGCGGCTTGTGCTCACTATTTGTATGCACTTGCGCAAAATGTCCGGGGACTCCGGCAAAGCTACGTGCCGTCCTATCACTTACCCAAGCTCACTTTTTGGAGGCATTTGCGCCAAATATCCACGCACTGGCATAAAGGGGCGTACCGCCAGATCTCTGTACGGAGCACACTTTTTCGACGCACTTCCACAAAAATATGACGGACTCGCAGGGACATTATGTTTGTTCATTTGGGCAATATGAGCTGTGAACGAGTACATGATTTGGCGTA